>PVKS010005023.1:0-88290 GCA_004027875.1 Aplodontia rufa
TACTACTGTGCTAATATATGATTAACATTACAACATTTAAAGTAAACATTAGATGAGCTAAAATACAGCATAAATCAAAGGCCTTCTAGCTTATTGCCGCATCCTAACAGATCAACCTTGGCTTGCCCTGGATCCCAAGCCCCACGCTGAAGACCATTGCCCAGGAGCTCAGAGGTCAATGGAAGCCAGACTGCTTGGGCATTGCAGGGCTTCCCAGGATGAAAGGGAGCAGCTAGTGGTGACACTCCATCGCTCTGACCCTTGGCCTTCCAGTCTTCAAGCTCTGAGGCTTCAAAGAAGGAAAAGCTTGGGTCCCTGCCAGAGAAGCACCACATCTCCCCTTCTCCTGGAGTAACGTGCACGTTCCTGGGGGACTGAAGGGAAGCCCGTGAGGAGTCCTGCTCTTCCCCCAGTGTTCTGCTCTCAAGATTCCTTGCAAGAACGGTTGCAAGGTGTGCCTGGAATGCCACACTGCCAGACGAGGGCCTGCTGCAGCCTGGCCTCTCGCTCTGAGCTCAGCACCCATATGAAAGCCCAAGGCCTTGACGCTAACCTTGATGCCCAGAGGGCTTTATTAGCCCCCTTGCTCCCAATGTCTCCAGCCAGGCAGGACTAATTGGAATGCTTTTTCTCATGTGCTTTCCCCCACTCACAATAGCCCACAAGGTACATAGGATTGCATTTTACAAATGTGACCACCAAGGTCAGAGAGTTCAGTGATTCCCTGGAGGGCGATGACCGTGCAGAGAGCCAAGGTTCAAGCCGGAGTTCCCTGGGTCAGGTTACCTGCATTCTTCCCGGGGCTCTGCATGCTGCATCGTATTCACGGTAGGAGCGGTTGCAAATTGTTGGATTCTATCTGATTTATAAGCAGGTAGAATACGCACAGAAATCATGCGGCTTCGGAGTTGGGGGAAGCCTTAGAAGTAGTGCTAGTTCTTCCTCCTTTTGCAGTAACTAATGTTCTGTTTGTGCTTATTGTATGGATATCTATGCTTCTGTCTACCAAGCTGTCCGTCCGATTGCACATTTCAACGTGCTGAGCCGATTTACCCTGAGCCGGAGCTGGGATGAGAATTCTTCAAGTCCATGTTTCTTTCCTGCCACCCTATATGCTTTATCCACAGAAGATAGTGTGGGGCTTTGTAATTATGAAATTATAACACACTTTAGCATTTTATACCACCTCACAATTTAACTAGAAAATCTATCATTTAAAAACTTCTCATCACTGCCCTGTTAGGTAAGTGTTTTCCTCATTTTGCGGACAAGACCACAGCCCAGCTCAGTGTGTGGCTGGGGATCCAGGACTCTGGGATCACAGAGCTCTGCCGGCTGCCCTGTGCACTTCCTTCTGCACGTAAGTGTACCTAACAACAAGCTTGCAGCTTTAGCTTTTACACAGAGGTTCATGACATCATGCGTTATTTTAGTTTCGTAACTGTGAGCACCATCTCGTGCCAAGGAGGCCAGGCACCGGACGAGTCTAGCAGAACATCCCAGGCCACATTGAGGGTGACTGCTGACTCTGTCTTTTCATTTAACTAGGAGAACAAAAGGGGCCCGAGTTATCTGCTGATGAGACATTTTACTTCCTTACCTTTTGCATCGAAACAACCCTTTATGTGAAACAGATAGAAAATAAAAATATAAAGGTATTTCTAAATAAAGATGTATAACAAATAAAATGAAAGACATGGTTTAATCAGAAAAGCTACAACCCAACACTGGGTAATATGAAATGTCCTTCTTGTAGCACTAATACGGATGGCAGCAGTAGGCACATTCTGGGGGCCCAAGCCTGCTTTCTATGTTATATTCCTACATGCTTGAAGACTTCTGAGAAGGACGGCGATGCTCTGACTACCATTAATATTTAGAGAGTCACCACGCCTCCACTGTGAAAGTGCTGGGTGATCTGGAGTTAGACAGGCGTGACTCCTTCCAGCGTGAGTGCCTCCTTCCTTCTGATTCTCTACTGCTGGAGAAGCCTCAGTCAGTACCCAGGGCCTGGGGTCTGGATCAGTCAAGTGCAGAACCTTTAAAATAACTTAAATGTGCACAGCAGTGTGGTCCTCAGAACTCAAGCCCTGCCATTGAAAACAGTGAAGAACATTCAGCAAAGTGCAGCAGTGCTAATCATTCAGGATCTGGAGCCAGCTCCCCTCTCACATCCCGGTCACCATCACCCACACCACCCTCTACAGCAGGGCTATTTGCATTACCTCCTCCTCCACCTCCACCTCCACCACCAGCAGCTCCCCTGCCTTCTGCAAGCACAGAGGGGCCTGCGCAGCTCTCATCCCAGGCTGTGAATGGTGTGAGCCAAGGGGCCTTGCTCAGCTCCATCCAGAATTTCCAAAAGGGAACTTTGAGAAAAACCGAAACCTGTGATCACAGTGCTCCTAAGATTGGCTGAAGCTTCCTGTTTACACTGGGAGGGAAGAATTATTTTCTGCCCCACTCCCACCTCTAAAGACCCCTCTTCCTGGACAAGCCTTTGAGGAGCTACTACAGCCACACACGGTTCTGCAGATGCGTGGGTAAGAGGCCTATTAAAAGAGGGGAATGTCCTCCACGTAGCATAGAGTGGAGCTGACACTGCTGCCCTGAGAAATGTTCTGCTCCTTTGTCAGCATCGTGAAGGGATTTTGGTCATCCACTAAGGGACATCTTTTTGGGGCAGCGGCATGTTGGAATCAATAGTCTGGCCAACGAAAGGAAATGGACAGAAACAAAAGCAATGACAATATTCTGTCACAGTAGTGTGCTGCAGTCCCTCCTACCCCATCAGAAATGTTCCTCTCCTAGCTCATTTTTAGGAAGCATTTTTCTCATTATTTTTTAGGTAATTCCCATTTCTGCTACCTTTTTTTCACTTCAGACATTAACACGGTAGCCCAAAGCATACTCCTGAGTCAGAGAAGCAGCTGAGTTCTTCATTTCCCCTCATTTCAAATAGAATGGGGGAGGTTCCTAAGTCTCAGGCTCTGCTAGAAATCCCACCATAGCTATGGAACTCGGGATGCAGGAGGAGCTGTTCGGCGGACTCATTCTCTTTAGTTAGAATGTACTGAAACCGCCAAGGGAAAAAAAAAAAAAAAACACTCTTGCCAGTTAAGAGGATCTGCTTAATCCTCAGCAACTAAGTCTTGTTTGGGGTTTGGGTGGGTCATTATTACAGCACAAGTTAAATTTGGAATCTATAAAATCAATTCTGATTTTAAAAAGACTTATCCTATATATCACCTTTCTAACATTACTCATTTATTAGAAGTCTTTTACCCTATGATTTGCTTACAATCTTTAAATTAATCGCACTTTAAAAGGATTATAAATAATCCATTTAAAATTCAAGTATACACATGAGCATTGGATACTATGCAGAGAGAATGTCATTGTGTATAGTTTCATGAAATCTGTGATAAATATTCAGCTGTACTTTTTATTAAAATAAACTATGTCAACAAAAACAAAACAAACAAACAAAACCCCCCTCCCTTTCTAAGCCAAGCCACCTCCAGGCATGGAAGTCAGCAAAGGCGCATGGGCAGGGGACATCTCCTCTATGTCCCATGCTGTTTCTCTCTGTTCCCTGCTCCTTGGCCAGGGTATCCAAGCACCCCATGGTCAAGCCCAAGAGGAAAGGGCTAATGTGAATGAGCTCACATGGCGTGGGTCCAAGTTCACACTGAACAAGGCGTAGACCTCCTGCCTGTCTCCTAAAGGGTCTTTCTGAGGACATATTTCAGATGCATGCTGTGGGTCTGCCTACTAAAGACTTCTACAGACAGCTGCCATAACACAGGGGAAGCTGCTTCTCTAGTTGATCCTTCCAAACTTTCCTCCTGTTCCTGGGGCTTCCAATGACCCTCGTACACTTCAGGCTTCTTACTTCGGGGTCACAATTGGAGAAGCCTGCTTGCCTCTGAGTGGGACTCCCTCTCCTTCCTCTGCTGGGGAGTCTGAGGTAGGTAGCCCTGTCCACACTTCTCCCAACAGTAGTCTCCGGACAGAGCTTATCAAACACAAGTCCAGCAACCCAAGAGCCCCACTGAAGCCGTTTCCACTTGGTTTTCAGTAAAGAAAATCCCTTCCTCCTCCAGGCAGACTCCGGCAGGGGGCAACGCAGGGTGGGGTGGGGGGAGCTAGAGCACAGACACTGCCCTCCGTCAAGCCGTTCATCCCTCTGAGGCAAGCGATGGATGATATTTGTTGTGCCACTGTGCAGCACACAGGCCCAGCTTTGACTGTGGATGTGGCAGATTGGTATCTGTTGTGATCTTCAGCAATCCTGCTCCCAGGAGACAGAAGTGCTCCCGTCACCAGGTTCTTACGCTAACATTTATTGAGGGCTTACTAACGCCAAGCACTGTGTTGATCTCTGATCATTTCATTTAATCTTCACAATGATTTGCTGAGTTGGTGGTATTTTACTAATGAGGAAAATGAGATGTGACAATTCAAGTTAGCAAAGTGGTCACTTTAGATCTGAAAATAAATCTATGCAGTCTGGTGAAATCTCAGTGATCATTCCTGCATTGAGCTTCTTTCTCCCAAATAGCAGTGGGTTGGGAATTTTTGCAGGGTCAAGTTTTGGGGGGAAATCATACTTGGCTTTGGCAGAGCTTAGAGGAGTCATCAGAAGAAGGTAAGGAGGACATAGGTGGCCACCCTGGGAACCCTTGGGTGAGGCAGTATATGGAGTGGAATTGGCCTGTTCTCTTTGTTAGGAAGTGACCTTGGGCAAATTGTTCCATCAACCTTTGTTTCAAGTTCATGGGGGGCATATATATCCATAGATACAGATATAGATATGCTGTAAGAAATGATGAGATGTGGAAGTGCTCATGAACTAGTTTAAAATGTTAAGTAATTGAAGGCTGAAATTGTTATTATAGGCTATGATAATAACTAACAGTTATTGAGCAGTTATTATATGACAAGTAACGTTCCGAGCACCTTTCATGTATCTACTTATTTAATCTTCACAGCATAGAGATAGATAACACAATTACTATATCCCGTTACAGAAGAATGAATCCAGGCATGAATGCATAATACTTACTCAACATTCATGTAGCTAGAGTGGGAAGCTGGTCCCCAAGCACAGGTAACACCGGAAGGGGACCATGTATAACAAATACTGCTGCAGGGGCATCCAGAACACTTCAGAACCACTACAGCTCTTCTCAGCTACAATAAGTGGCAACTTGTCACTATAATTACTTTATGCAAACTCTTTAGGCGATAGGAAACCAATTAAAGTACAGCAATATTATCAGAGTCTATTTGAGAAACAAATATTTCTTACTCAATTATTAATTAAGAGACCAGACCAGTTAAATGTTTATTACCTGACTTCTTGTATAAACTATTTGAAAATGATTTGGTGGACACAAGAATTTATCTACCCTTTTACTTTGGATACATTTGCAGAAAAGGACAAACAAAAACCATGTGGAAGTATTCCATTATTTTTCATAGATTCAGAGTTTGTTCTTGATCATTTCTGGAGTCTGTTTGTCTGGAGGATGCCTTGGTTTAAGATACGGGCAGCATAAGTGCTTTAGGAAGCAGAAATAGATTTTGCTTTATGACCCCTTTCACCAGCAGACCTAATCTGTTTGCAGTGATTTAATCAGTAGTACTCAATTGTTTGCACAAAACCTCCTGCATAAATCAAAAACTTCCAATGCACGCTTGCTTGTGTTTTTCCCGGTGACCCTTCCCCAGCTGGGTTGGCCAGCTGTTAGCCACCCTCGAATAACCACAGCATCAGAGCAGATCCTTCCTTTTACATCAGTGTTCACTGCCTTTTTAGTTAATGTGTATACACTCAGATTTTTGGAAAGGGTGTTTTATTTTAACGTGCAGGTTTGAATTTTATTTTATTTTCTTCTTCTTTTTTTATCAGAGGTGAGTTTATTTAAAAGTCCAAGGTCTTCCCTTCTTTGCTGCCTTCCCCTGAACTCTTCCTTCTTCCTTTCCTGCTTATTCCCGTTTCACTTAGGTTTCTTTCCAGAGGGAGCATTTTAGATTAATTTAAGTAAAAATTTAAAATGTAAGAAAAGTTACGCTGAGTGAGTTTGAGGTCACTGAATGGAAAGAAGATCTGCACCTCTGCCTTTTCCATGTCCACCAGCAGCTTGCTCACCATCTTTCCAGTCTCCGTCTGACACCATCCAAAGCCACTTCTAAGTGCAGTGACAGGGAGGGTGTGAGGACAGGGATGCATTTTGAGAACTGTGTTGTTAGGGAATTTATTGTGTGAACATTGCAGACTACATTTACACAAACTAAGACAGTCACATCGTGTCTTGTTGATATAATCTTATGAGAACCACTGTCCTACATGTGGCTCATCTTTGACCAAAGCTTCATCCAGTGATTCAGGACTATGCCAATGTCGTAGGAACTAGCCACTGTTAAGGAGTGAAGCCCTCCAAGCCTTCGTGGCTTCAAGCAGCAGGCATTTCTTAACTCGCAGTTTCTCTGGGAAGATCTGCTGACCCAGCCAGGCTCAACTCCTGTGGGTTGGGAGGAGGTCATGCTCAGAGGTTAGCTGATGGTCAGCTGAGGTCTGGCTTTCTGGATCTTGGATGGATCTTCAAAAACATCTTGTACCTTGACTTGGAGAAACGAGAAGACTGAGCCTCACATGGTCTCTCAAAGGGGAGTGGCTGGTGTTTATTTAGGGAGGATCTGGGGAAATGAGCAAAGGGTGAGGAGGATATGTGATAGCTGGTTACAAGCCAGGCCTGTCACCACCTCTAATCATCGAAGTATGTGACATGACAAGGCCGTTTCAAGGTGGACAGTGAAGAAATAGATGCTACTTATAACAAAACCACATTGCAGACAGCATAGTTATTGCTATTTCTGCAAAAAAAATCTACCATAAGAGAAGAACAGCAGTCTTGAAGGATCTAGGTGACAAGTGAACAAATGGACACTTCCTTTATTGCCTCACGCTGGGGGCAATTGGCTCCGATTGCTTCTATCTCTCTACTCAAAGCTCAGTGCTCACATGCCTGGAATTGAGACCAGTAGACTGAACATCACAGAGTACAACCTCACCAAAATTCATATAAATAGTGAAGGGAGAGCCCTAAGGAAAAATTGAAGCTCCCATGTAGTGGGATAGGGGAACAGGTATTGAAAAGATACAGGACAATATCTTGCACATGGATTTCAAGGGACTGAGACTACTAAGATGTAGAGGTGTACAACATGAGAATGCTATTAAGATGTATTGTTCAGGTCTTCTAACACGAGTTCGTAAGGGTTTCTACCTGGAGCACTCTGTAGATGACATTCTAAATTTTAATGGATACCAAGTGATGGCCCAGGAGACAAGAAAGCATTGTAGCAGCATAGTGAGGAGCACTTCCTCGTTTCCAACACTCTCTTCTGTGACGGACGTTCAGCGTGTAACTGTGACCCTTTCACTGCCACTTGGGCCTATCAGTTGGTGAAATGGCTTACCTGGATGGCACATTTGCAAGGCTAACGGGGTATGCTCAGCTAAGTCCTTTTGTCTTCGGAGTTTCCGGAAGGAGAGAGCTTCCCAAGTCCAACAGGCTGAGTTTGGATGGATGGGTCTCTTCAGTTCCAGACTTTTATTTTTTAAAATCAACTCCATCAATACTAAGGTACTATCTTTCATCTTGGATCACATTTGTACCAAATATCGTGTGTAGTTTCCGTATTTCTTTGCTTTATTTCCTTACTCCTTCACAACAAACCCAATGGGAGTACATTATAATTGTGTGGGTCTCCTTGGAAACTCCAAAGCAGGGAAGACTTATGAGCAAAAAATCAGCAGCATGAAACAATTTGGAATATTTAAGAGACATTGACTCATATTCCCAGACTAGCAGTTATGGGGTGGGGTCTAGAGCTAGATAGGCACATGACAGTTAAGTAATGCAAAACCCACATGCTTTGCTACGGATTCATACCAAAGATCTCATAGAAGAGCTTGCATAAGTTGTTTTTTACCTTTAATGCATGGGGTAGACCTTAAGACAACGTCAGTGTTTTGGAAAATGAACCATACATTGTTGAGAATCCTCCGACTCAAACATAATGCAGTTGAGCCACATCCTAGATCACATTATGGATTCAAATCTATGTGTTGCATAGGAGAGAAGGAAGCCACGAGAACAAGAAGCCCAGACAAAGGGAGAGGCAAGCAAGTGAGAAAAAGAGATAGATTGTTTTCAAATAATGTAGGGTGCTTCACCCTCTCTCCTTATCAGTTAGTATACTGGGCTTAGGAAAGTGCCTGTCCAGCACCTGCTTCGGTTTTAAGTTCTTTTCTTTTAAGGGAGAGAGAGAAAATCAGCCTTTAATTGTTTATTCATCTGGCTTTTGTTTCTGTTTGTGTGTGTGGTGCTGGGGTTTGAACCTGGATCCTTGATGCCAGGCAGGTGCTCCCACTGCTGAGCCACTGCTCCAGCCCCCATTTGAAGTTTTTTTTAACCTTTGAATCTAGAAGGACTCAGAAATGATACAACCTATTTTTCACAGGGTCAGTGATTAGCCCAAAGTGCCACAGTGTCCTCTTCAGTGTTCCATTTTCAGCTCCCAAACTTGCTCTGCTTTGTCCATCATCCCGTATCCATGACCTGCGAGCTGGGCTGTGAACCCCAGCGGATTTCTGCCTCCCGTGTTTAAGCGCCCTCCCTTGTTCCTCGTGTATTTTCTTTGGGAGTGTTCACGCTGCACTTCCATCATATCAAGCATGCCAGTTCTCTGCTCAAAGTCGTCATTCAACAAGTGCGTCACCCTCAAATAAAAGGAGCTCAGTGAAACCATGTCCCTTCCTCTCGCGAGAGCCTAACCAAGTCGAGGGGACAATGGAAGGGGTCCTGGGCCAGAATCTTCCAGAGAGGTGTGGTCTTGAAGAACACTGAGTCTCTCATACACCTAGAAACTAGGGCCCCTGTGCTTTTGCATGTGTGCCAAAGCAGCTGTCCCTGGAATGCTGGTCATGGGATGAAAAATGCAAGCTGATGATGTCGCTGCTTATGTAGCCTGACCTTTCACATCCTGCTGGCTGCAGCAAATGCCAGGGCAGAGCCCTGTGGAAAGGACGGGGCTCATCATCCAGCTGAACACCACCGGACTTCCTGGTACACCACGAGGGACACACGTGCTACTTGTCCTGCCTGTCACCACTGAAATCTCCCTGATTATAAGTCAGTCTCAGTAAACCCTAGGTCTCACGCAGCCTCTCTGGGTGCCTTTTGGTCTCTTGGCAACCTACCCCTCTGTCCCAGAACAGCCAGGCTGTGGGAAGGAGAACCAGGATGTAGGGCTTTAACATATAAGAGTTTCAAAAGGTCTTTGGCTGCAATATTCCACACCTCTTTCCATGAAGTCCTGAGCTTAGAGTGGGTGATAGGAAGAGGCCAAAGTGGGGAAATTGAGGTTCAGGAAAATATCAGAATTGCTCCAAACCACTTTCCATTCTTATCTCTGTTAGTGCCATGCCTCTGTCTGCTAAATCCCACAGTCTCATTGCACCACTTAATGACCTTTTGCAGTTAAACCTCCCACATTTTCCCATTCCGAGCAGAGGTTGGCAAACTCCAGCCTGCAGGTTGACCTCCTGTGTTTTATTAGAACAATCCACACTGTACTTTAACATATTGTCTGTGGCAGCTTTCAGAGAAGAGAAAAATTGAGAAGTCATAATCCATACCTCATAGCCCACAAAGCTGAAAATATTTACTGTCCAGACATTTATGGGAAAAGTTTGCTTTAGAAGGTTAGCCACAGAGTACTTCATGCTTACCTCTCCTAGTCATAAAGAAAGGCTATTAATAATAATTACCACTGACCAAATGGTTATGAGATCTCAGGCTGAATCCCCTTTTAATAGAATAGCTTTTCACATCCATGCAATGTCTGAGGAGTAGGTATAATTCTTCAGAAACTACAGATGAGTAACCAAAGTGTAGATTGGAGAGGTAGTTAACCAATTCCAGATGGGAGAGTAGCAGTGGGATTTCAACACCAGTTTTCCTGATGAAGTCTTGCACTGATCTGTTCTCCGGATGATGGTGCATATCTCCTTCTTCTTGGGCTCAATGTCCTTTGCCTCTTTGCATAGTGCTTGACAGAGTGCCACCATCCTGTTTAGTTACCAAGGGAATACATAGCTGTACTGAAGACTGAGGAACAAGGATGTTGGGGGGACACATTAAAAGCCATCTGCTATTTTTGGCACTGGAATGCAATAAGGGGTATGGATTGTTCTTGCTGCTATTAAAATATAAGCTCCTTGAAGGCAGAGGTGCATAATTCTTCTTGCAGAACAAGTTTTATCTGGGTTTAGCGAAAGTTTAAGAAGAGGAATTCTAGCAACTAAGTTTTCTAGTCTTGTTTCAGTTTCAAATTCAGTATTATCTAGAGCAAAGTATACATCTCTCTAAGCCTACTTATTAATTAATATAGCTAGAGAATTTAGTTTGTTACCATTCAAGGTTTTATTATCAAATCTAAGAAATTTTGATACATAACTATAATATCACTTCTGGAATATGCTTTAGTCAGCTTTTCATTGTGGTAACCAAAATACCTGACAAGAAAAACTTAGAGGAGGAAATGTTTGTTCTGACTCATGGTTTCATAGGCTCAGTCCCTGAAGGGCCATCCCTTAGCTCTGGGCCTGATATGAAGCAGGACATGATGGTGGAAGGGCCTGGCAGAGGAAAGAAGCTCAGAACAAGGTAACCAGGAAGCTCAGAGATGGCGCCACTCCCCAGGGACAAACTATAACCCCCAAAGGCACGCCCCCAGTGACCTACTTCCTGCAGCCACACCCTACCTGCCTACTACCCAGTTAATCCTCATCATGGATTAATCTGGATTGGTCAGGGTGCTCATAATCTAATCATCTCACCTCTGAACATTCTTTGTTACCGCACACGTGAGCTTTCAGGGGACACCATATATCCAATCCACCTCAGAATATTTGTCCTGGAATCATGATCGCTACGGCAGAATTGGGAAAGAAAGAGAGATAACTTATAAAGTGCCCACTATGTGCATTTACAGGTCTGGGTATATTTCATGCCATCTGGACAGGAAAGAACAGCCACTGTTTTTATAAAGAATTTAAGCAGATTTTTTTTTTTTTGTGGTGTTAGAGGTTGAACTCAGGACCTCACACATGCTAGGCAAGAGCTCCTCCAGTGAGCACCTCCCCAGCCTATAATAATCTACACAGAGGTTCAGAAGGGTTAGTGAAGTTTCCCTAATCAGACAGGAAATGAGTCCTAGCAGGGATTCCAACCCGTGCCATATGACAAGTCACGTGCTGTCCCCCCATGTCCAGGCTGCTGCACCATGCCGTTCCACATCTGGCACTGAATGAAGACAGTTGTTCATTCATTTAGCTGGGAAAATTAAAAGAACAGCATCATCATGGAGGGGGATTAGAGTGAGACTGAAATCTCCAGACTTTCTCAACCACAGGCCACTTGACCCTGGGCTCTGCTCCGTCATCGATCTTATTGATTCTTGGAAACAGGATGCTTTTCTTTTTCCTGTTGTCACCACCAGCCTCTGAGCATGGGCCTTCGTGGTTCCTGCCTGATATAAACAGGACAGTCCATTCAAGGGTCTGCTCAGGTCTGTGAACAGGCCCTCAAGCTTTTCCTTAACAGACTTGGTGTTTATCAAAGTTGACCAATCACTCTTAGACCAGAGCAAAAGCTGAAAGCTTAATTCGGTACCTTCTTCATGGCACCGAAATTAATACAACATATATAGCGTGGCGTGTTCTTTTCAACGCTAGTTTTAAAACAGATGCTAATGAAAATAATAATAGCAGCCAATTTATAAACAGCCAATAGTTTCTGTTTTTATACATCATGTCCTCTGCTCAGCTGTGAAGCCAGGGCACATTCTGATCCTCATTTTATAGACCAGCAACATAGGCTCAGAGAAGTTAAAAGGCCTGCCAGCTGGAACTAACCTTTGCTGACATCATGTTGGCTGGCCATCTCCTGAATATTTCACATATGTCAGCCACCAGTATCTTCACAAGGGGCAGAGCCAGGCCAGAATGCAGGTTCTCCAACCCGAATTCCATCACCTTCCCCACACAAGGCCAGCTGTCCATGGGTGATGTCCATGGCCTTTCATTCCCTCTTGTTCTGTTTTTCATAGGAATTTCTTCCTTTGTGAGTTTTTCTTAAAATTATAAGATAGATTGATATTCAACACAGCCAAAAATTGCATGATACTTTATAGTTTACAACTCAACTTTTCCAGAAATGGTGGAGGTCTTCCTTTTTCCTTATAGTGATCCCAGGGTGCAGTTCTCAAACAAGCAAAGAACAAAGCCCCCGAGGCTCAGGAGAGTTCCAGCACAAAGGCGATTATGACTTCAGCTCTAGTCCACATCTCCTCCTCTCACTGCTGCTCTGTCTACCCTCTCTAAATGGCCAGGGATTCATCCTGACCCTGTGTTCCCCACCAATATCACAAAGCTGATCCACATAAAAAGATTCCAGGCAGATCCAATGGAGCAAACCTTCACCTTCTGCCTCCTTCAAGCCTCCTGCCCTTATGGGTTACAACGCAGGCAGCGCACGTTTCCTGGGCTGAAATCGGGAAGCATCATTTTATGGTGATTGAAACTTCCCATGGGAGGGCTGCATGTCCCCTGTGTTTAAGGACAGTCTGTGTGGACGGTTCTAGCTCTAAGGAACACTGCTCCACCAACTGCCTGGCCGTGACTCACTTCCAGGGGTCCCTATCTGCAAGATCTCTTTAATTTGCCTTTTCTCATTTACATCATGACTTTAAGATTACGCAGTGTATATTCTGATGAAGCAAAACACACAGACCACTATTTTACCCAAGCAAGCATGGATGTCCAGGGGCAGAAAATACCTCCACCTCTAACATTTCCTGCCCAGAGTCTTGGTTTGTGCATCATTATAAGTGAAGGGGAATAGGGATGGGTTGAATTCGATGGTCTCCGTAGCTGAGGACACTTGATAGACAATGCACCTGCATTCTTAAACCATGGGCCTTCTAGAATAATCCATCCCTTTCTTTAATATTCAAATTTTCTCACTCAAGTTCCCAGAGAGGCCTTGCTGTGCAGTCCCCTGTCAATTGCAAAAGCTGGTTTCTGTGAATAGTATTCCTTTGCCTTCATGACCACTGTGATTTATGCATTACCTTTGTTAAGGGGTATGTTCTCTGAGATTCTTTTTCAATAACCTCCCTGAAGCTAACGTGAATTATCTTCTGAAAAATTTAGTAACTGCTGCAGTTTTATGCAGTTCTTAAGAACTCTGACCCTATTTAAAACTAATCTCAAATATATTCTTATTTCTAAACTGACTGTTTTACATGCAAAAATTCGCTGTGACGGTGTGGGAACTTTCATGCTAACCCTTATTTTAGAGGCTAACCACCTCCAGGTGCAATGTGGGTACAGAAGGAACATCCTATTCAGCTCAGAATCCCCACACTTGCACTCCAGCTAGCACTGCACAGGCTGTAATTAGTGAGATGGTTTAGGATCAACACTGGATCAGCCACTAACTACATTTAACTTTGGACACATGTCCCAACCTCCCCGAGTCTCATTTTCCTCATCTGTAAGAAAGGCTCATTCACAATGCTCATCTGAGACATTTGGGTGGCAGATTAAACAGATTTAAATGGGTCCATTTATGCTAAGTGTAGAGTATAATGTCTACACAAAGTGATTGCATAAGAGGATAGTTACTGCTATTAGAGACGGGGCTTATTAAAAGTTCAATTAATCTCTAGTAAATTTGGAAAATATGAAGTCCAGAATTTTCTGTCACATAAAATTACAAAGTCACTGAGGTGCAATAGAAAGAATAAATGCATTTATGATCAGACATCCTGGCCTTGAGTCCCTGCTCTACAACTTATGGGCCAGTTTCCCTGTCACTCTGAAGTTTGTGGATTGTGATGATAACCATGGATAACACTAATAATTATTGCCTGAGTTGGTCGTGAGGACTGTGTTTGTGGAGACATTCTCCAGGATAGGAGTTTTCAAAATTTGAACTCCTTAAGTTTTGTTCGAAGGAATTTTCAAAGAAGCCCAAAGAATAAGCAAAGGAAATCACTACACCAAACAGAGGGGACTTTATGGACTTTACCTAGAGAAGGGTGAATGTCCAGGGTAAACTGATGTCCTGCCTCCACCACGTGCCCTTCCTGTCCAGCCACTAGACAGCTGGAAAAGCATCTCTAGAAGGGGAAGAAGTCCTGAGGCAATGAAGCATTGTCATGTCACGAGGAATACATACGCTGGTCAACGTTTCCTCTGTCTCCCGCTTTGTGGTTCCAAATACGTCTGCAATGCATCACATTCTTCCTGGATTTGGGCAGAAGATCCCATTGGCCAGTAAGCAGCCTTGAGGCTGTGAATGAGAGTGAAGAAAGTCACAGAATTAGGATTTTGGTGGTGCAGCCCAGGCACCATGTAAGCAGTCTCTATGAAACTCTATTTGATTGGCATTTCACTGAAACGAATTCACTGATGACTGATATAATTGATAGATAAAGGAAAATAAAACCAGAAGATTTTAAATTAGAAAGAGTTTTCACTACCAACTTATTCCAAGCTTTTTTTTTTTTAAACAGATATTTGGAGAACTAAGTTTCTTTCCCAACTACCATAAACAGTCAAGTTTCTTGCCTCATCCTGAGGGTGGATTGGGGACATTAGTCAGAAAAACCCAATTCTTATTGAGATGGTGAGGTGATCTCTCTGGGTAACTCTTGCAATTTAGTGTGTCTAATAGGGAGGATAAGATTTATACACATCTGCTTTTGAAGGAATTCAATCAGAGCTAGCTCAACATACAGATGATAGATAATAGATGGGAAATGGACAGATGGCAGTTGGACCATCAATATCTTTAAGAACTCCCGGTACATTGGGCGCTGTCCTAAGCACCTATGTGTCGTATTTTATTTGCTCTTCATAAGTCCTTTACAGTTATTCCATATTACTATGCCCATTTCACAAATGAGGAAATTGAGACATTGATAAGTTAATTTTCCTGCCCAAGTTTCTCCAGCCAGAGTAGAATAGTAGAAAGAAATCAATGCCACTTCAGATCCCAAATTTCTAACTACTTTGCTGAACTTCCGAGGAGACACTCTCTAAACCTCACAGAGTAGGGGGTGGGAGGTGGGGAGAGGGTTGGATGTTAAACATGGCCCCTGGTGTGACAGGCTGATCTCCAGGCGTCACTCCAAGCCCTCTGCTCAGGGCAGACTTCCTGGTTGGCCATCCACCAGCTCTCACTGTCTTACACACTCACCAGCCTCCTGTACCCCTCCCGCACCGACACTCCCCATGTACATGGGTCCTTTGAATCACCTTCTCAACCCTCAGTTCCACCTCCTCTCTCTTCAGAGATTCCTGAGTCTCCTCTTGCAACTCATTCTTGCATACGTTGTGAGTCCTAGCTATCCACCCCCACATCTGTTTCCACGGGTGGGTTGGAGAAGACAAAAGTGAGGACACAGGGCTGGTCTCCTCACCACGCAACAGCGGGAGTGACAGCTGGCTTTCCAGAGTCCCTGGCTGCTGATGGTGCAGGGGTCAGGGCTCTGGACTGGCGTGGCCTGCAGGGAAGGGGAAGACTCGCAGGGAAAGTGCTTCACGTGCAAAGAGCGGCCTTGTGTTAGCGAGCTGCATCGCAGAAGCCCAGGAGAGCTTCACTGAGATGGAACCCATCAGCAGAATTTTCCCTCACAGCGTAAAGAAGCTCCTGGCCCAGGGAGCACTTGGAGAACTGTCCTGGTATTGGGTTACATTGGAGAGGCCACCTTTCAGTAGTTAGCTGAACTCCCTGTCCCCAGTTTGCTGCCCAGGACCCTGGGTCTAGAAGTTTCCACTTTGTCTGTTAATGGACTTCCTCCAGGGAAATTTTAAGTAGATAATTGCAAGGTGGTGCCATGACTGCTTCAGTGGGGTGCTGCTATGGTTCTCTTGAATCATAAAGTTATCTTAGAGAAATCCGGACAGACTTTTTGATATGAGGGATTCCTGGCCTTTAACACTGATGGACACCCATGCTTGTACCCCTTCAGCCACTGCGATGGCTTGGCTCCCGGCTCTGGGACTGTTGCTGGATGTCCCTTCGTCTTGGTGCCCCTATCTGCTTGCTCCTGCTCCTGCTGGTTCTTCACGTGTTCGCCTCCTCCAGAACCGCCAGCAGACAGTGCCTCCCTGCCCCGACTGAGCCAAGGGTGACTTTTCCTCCTCTGCCTCCTTGGCTCCGTAGCTCTTCCCATTCCTCCTTATTCTAGGCTTATGGGCTCATGTTTCTACTAATTGAAACTCTCTAATTAAGCTCCAGTCCCTACCAAGATAGACGGTCCTAACTCATTGCTCTTTACTAGGTTCCAGGAGTCAGATCCTGAGGCAGAGGCTAGGGAGCAGGTGCTTATTGCAGGGTGATTCTGAGAGCAACGCCTGTGGAAAGGACAGCAGCAGTGGTCAGAGAGAGATGCAGCCTGCCACTCACCCTAGAGGGAGGTGTGGAGCATGGCTGATCCTTTAGACTTATCCAATGTGGGCCCAGGTGACCAGGCCTTCATACTTTGATCAGCTATTGGATAGGGGTCAGGCAGGTATGGCATGTGACCTTGGACTAGGTGGAGTTTTGCAAGTGGAGCCATCCCTGAAGGAACTGGGTGCTGAAGGCTGGGTGTGGACAACCCTCACAGCAGATGGGACCATGTGCCCTCTGTCAAAAGTGGGTGCTATATCATGGTGTCGTCCTAGTTGTTGAAATCCCCTATTTCTTCAGCCTAAAAGATGCTACCATCTAACTGTTCCATGCCCAACATTATTTAGGGCCGTGTCCAGTGAGGTCCTGTGGGAAGCAGCTGCCAAGACGCAGGGCACTGTGAATGCCAAGGGGAGGATGCAGCAGGGAGCTGGGGACAGGGTAATCTGCCGTTTGTCTGTGGCCTGCTCCGCTGTGTCCACCTCTTCTTCCCTACCACTGTGACCCACTGTGTCACCACAGTAGAGGTGGCCTGTGAGGAGCTAACCAGCCTCCATGCCCTTCCACACTGGCCTCCCCCATGGTGCCAGCTTAGCCGTGAGTCGGGCCAGAGTGGAGATTTCCTACCAAGCTCTGATCCCGTGACCCGTGCTGGCGCTGGCGAGGGCGGACCTGCCGGCTGTGGTCTGACTCCACGAACCTGCTTCCCCAGCACTCAGAGCCAGCCCTTCTGCTTCTCTGAGTCCTGGCTAATACTGCATATGCATTCAGTTGAAGGCAGATCTTGCACATCTGCATCAACGCCCGTTATTCTGAGAGTTTCATCATTCACCTGGCTTCACGGGCACACACTTCACGGGCCAGTGGGCAAGGAGCCACTGCCGTGCAATCGGTAAGAATCCAGCCTCTTGCCCACTTCTCACTAGAATTCTCTTGGTCTTGTAGGCCCTGGAGTCTCAGGGGTCACTCACAAGGAAAAAGGTAGTTTCTGAAAGACAAGCCCCTGGCTAAGACCAGGAAAACCACAGCTGAGTGCTTTTCGTAAGCTCCAAGCCATGGGTTCCCTGTGGTCAACCACAGCGCTCATGTTCTCATGGCCTCGCTCACTAAGAATGGCCAGGGGAGAGGAGAGGGTGTGAGCAAGGGCTCAGCTGGGGTCTCAGTCAGAATTGAGCTGTGGTCACACACACACACAGACAAAAATAGACACAGACACACACAGACACAGATACATACACAGAGACACACGTATGCACACATACACAGACACACATACAGACACACACACAGACACACACACACGCACACAGACACACAGACACAGACACCCACATACACACACACAGACACACACACGTACACACAGACAAAAATAGACATAGACACGCACAGACACACACAGATACACACACACATATAGACACACACAGACACAGACACACAGACACACACACGCACACATCCCCCGAGTTCAATCACGAAAGCAGAACTCCTATGAATACTCTGGAATGTGAATTTTAGAAGAATGGGCCCTTAGACGAATGGCCCAGAGAAGCCACCCGTGGCGTAGGCGAGCAGGCTGAGCCGTCAGGGAAACCTCTGAGCCAGATCCTTTCACTACATTTCACGGCATAATCTTTGGCACTGTATAATTGTTGTACCCTGATTTTTCCGTCCAAAAGTTGGTTTATAACCTCTCATTGCATGTTAGCATTCTGCTCATCACTCAGTTTAAAAGGTGAAGCAAGTAGCAAGGATTCACAGGTGACCGACGGATGTGCGAGTGTCTTCTTGTGCACGGGGAGCCCAGCCCGGACTTGGCAGCACACACCCTCCATCAGTGCACTTCAGAAAGCGGACGTGTGACTTGCCAAAAGCACGGTAGGGTTAACAGTAAATGCATCTCGCACGAGCGGCACTGAGAATGGCGTGTCAGATAACAAAACCAAATGACGGTGCCACAAAATCTTCAGACGCAGATTAAGTTTCCTAAGTCCACTGTTCGCAACACTGTAGTGAATTTTTTCAAGTGTAATATTTCGATCATAATGCAAAAATCAAAAACAACCAATGTGTTAACCTATTTCCAGGCCAGATATATGTTCACTAAATTGTCATAGAAATGTCAAATTCTCATTTCTCAATTTCTCTCATTTTCATACAATTGAGATGTGTGTTTGATTTTGATGTATATTCCCAAGTGTTCCATGCATCCCAATCTTGCACCAATGCCAATTTAGTAATAAATGATTTTTAAGTGATGCCAGTACAATTTTAAAGTTTCACATAATTTCAAAATTCACCTAATTTTTTTATTTTTCAAAAAAAATTAGCATAAAATCTGATACAATTATACAGTGAAATACCATAGTCACTATTGGGACTGTAGAGGAGGCTGGTGTAGAAAAATCTGTGGGTATCTCTTTGAGACACTGATTGTATTTCCTTCCTGGTTATATCCACTAGTAGTATTACTGTATCTAATGGGTCAAATGATAGCTCTACTTCTAACTTTTTGAGGAATTTCTATGTTGGTTTTCACAATGGTTGCACTTGTTCCAATTCTCACTAACAGTGTATGGGGGCTATTCTTACCCATATCCTCTTCCTCTCCAACACTGGTTATAGTTCATCCTTTTAATAATATCCAAGCAAGTATAAGGTAATATTTCATAGTAAGTTTTAATTTGCATTTCCCTGATGGTCAAACTTTTCTGATATACCTGTTAGCTATTTATATGTCTCTTATTTGAGAAATATCTATTGAGGTCCTGTGTCCGTTTTTAGATAGAATTGTTCATTTTTCTGCTATTTGAATTTCTTCAATATCTTGAATATTAATCCTTTATCATATGTATGACTTGCAAATATTTTCTACCATTTCATGGGTTTTCTGTTCACTCTGTTGGTTGTTTCATTTGCTGTGCAAAAACTTCTCTATTTTTATTGTTGTTACTGGGGGTTGAACCCAGGGGTGCTTAACCACTGAGCAATATTCTCAGCCCTTTTTATATTTTGTTTTAAGAGAGGGTCTTGCTAAGTTCCTTAGGGCCTTGCTAAGCTTGCTGAGGCTAGCTTTGAACTTGTGATCCTCCTGCCTCAACCTCCTGAGTCTCTGGGATTACAGTCATGTGCCACCACGCCCAGCTTCTGTGCAGAAACTTTTAAGTTTGATACAAAGCTCTTTATCTCTTTTTCCTTTGCCACCTGTCTATTGAGGGTCACATGTAATAAATCATTGCTCATATTTGACATGGGGCTTTGCATTTACCTTTTGTTCTGGTTGTTTTGTTGTGTTAGTCTTTGATCCATTTTGAATTGATTTTTGTACATAGTGTGAGATGAAGTTCTAATTTCAATTCAGAAAAGAGATACCTGCATTCACCTGTTCTTTGTGATATAATAGCCAAGGTATGGGATGAGTGTAAGGGTCCATGAATGGAGAAGTTGGTAAAAGCCAGTGATGTAAATGTTCTGGGGAATACTACTCAACCTTAAAAAAGAAAATTCATTTGCTTCAATGTGGTTGAACCTGGAGGATATTATGTCGAGTTAATCATCGGTCACAAAATGACAAACACGGCATGATCTCAGTCCTATGTGAATCACAGTTAAATTCATAGAGTAGAACAGTGGAAGTGGTGTGAATTGAGAAGGTATTAGTCAAAGAATGTGAAATTTTGTTTAGATGACACAAATTTAAGAGACATATGTTGTGGTAACTATAATCAGTAATAATGCATTCGCTGGAGTCTTGGGTATTTCTAAAAGTACATTTCAAGTGTTTTTACCATCAGATGTGGTATGTGGGGTTTGAGTTCGCCATTTCGCAATGCATACGATTAATTAAAAATTCTTGACACTGAGAGATCTCAGAAATGAACTGATTTATTTCATCATAGGGGATGCTAGCCAGAAAAAAGGGACTGGTCCCAAAACAAGTTCCCCAGACCACCAGCAGCACGGCCAGATAGAAGTTGAGACAATGTCTGCCACAGCTAAAAATGCCTGAGAATTTGATGACCAGAAGAAAGCACAGGCTGCTGACACTGGGCCTGCACTCATAGAGGGGACGTGGGCCAACACACGTGGACGAAGTTCGGGACAGGAGGAGTCTACAAGAGGTACTGTTGTTCCCGAGTTGGGGCAGTGAGCAGGAAGCAATCACCCTGGGCTTTCAGGCCAAAGGTTTCAGGAATCGTGTAGAAATGCAGAGCATGGGGTACTCAGTTGTGTCTTTTGTGGGTTTGGCCCAAAGCTGTGACAGCTCCCCTTATCTCCTCTTTCCTCTGTGCTTTGGCCTTGCAACTAAATTTAGAAACTTTGTTATTAAAATATATCTTTAAAAAAAGAATGAAAGGAAAGAAAGGGACAGGATTTGCGGTTCTGCCTGGAAGTCTCAATTACATGCCTATTACTTTAAGTGTAGCTTCTACGTGTGCATATTTACAACTGTCGGAGGCGAACAGACTCTGCGGAACAAATGAGGGGAGAATAAGAATCAAGCGCGTGTTTGACACTAACAAGCATGGTGGCTCTCCAGTTTTCATGCCTTTAACCATCCCATCAAGCTTCTAATGATAAAGGCTTCCAGTGTGTGCCGGCACTAAGGCTTATCTCCACGTGCGTGAAGTTTCCCTCTTCTTAAATTCAGTAAGGTTATCTAGTTACTTTCCCTCCTCCTGCGCTAAGAGAGGGTCTGTAGCAGGTCATGGGTGAATGGTGTGTTCAGCTCTGTGACTTTGCATGGGGCATCAGTGACACACACACACGCACGCACGCACACACGCACACCCGCACGCACAAAGTTCTGTGAGAAGCTGCTTTTATCCTGGGTTTGCCTCTTCTGCTTTGAGTATTTGACATTAGATTTTTCTGGCCCAAGAGCTAATTTTCCCAGAAGCAAGAGTAATAAAATTATCGCAATCAACGTTTTTTACATTTTAATGACACTCCACTCTTTCTAAAGCACTTTTACATTTGGTCCTAACCACAGTGGACAGGAAGCCGGTGAAGGCTGCCTCGGGGAAGTGACTGTGCAGAACGAGGCCGAGCACACGGGGTCTGCAGAACAGACCTCTCCTGGGTGCTGCCGCTTCTCCTCAAGAACAGAGTGGGGAGAACACCGGCACCTGGAAGGCGGGCGTGCAGGGGGCTCCTGCTTTGGAGTCTCCAGAGGCACCTCTGGTGCGAACCCCGGAGAAGGTCGACTTTGGAAGGTGGTTCAACAAATCACTAGCTGGTCCAGAATAAGCCTTTCTGGCTGCCCACCCATGCACAGGGTTCCAGAAGCTCTTGATTCCCTTAAGTTATGCACACCATGTTGGCCATGCAAGCATCAGGAGAGGCCCACGGGACCAGCCAGCTTCTGCTGAGGTGGTGGACACTAAATTCCACCCGCACCCTTCTGCGGCCACAGGCGGTGAGGGGGGCGCGCAGTTGCCCTCCTCCTCTTGCTCAGGACACGAACCTGAGCCCTGGACAGCCCTCAGCCCTGCACGGTGGAGTGACTCGGACTCACTGAGGCTCATGCCCTCCTCCCCACACACGCTCCGTCCTCCGCCCGACCCTCATCTGGGGACAAGGAGGCATTTTCAGCTCCCAGCCCATTGAGGATGAAGAGGAGTCACACACCCACCCCGATTTCTCCTGACCTGCCAAGTGTGCTGGGGACTTCTCTGAGGCTGAGACTGCTACAGAGGACTTGTTCATTCCTGGGGCTCATGAAAGTAGATGTTTAACAAATGCCTGTTGACTGGGCTTAGCATCAAGAAGGAGGGGCGGAGCCAGCTCCCTGTGATAAAGGGAAGTTTTGTCAGGCTGAGATCACTTTCCTGCCACCCCTCCCAGACCCCACTTTCTCTTGCTTTTAAAGAAGCCACTGTTGGGGACAGGATTGCTGGTTCAGGGAAGACTCTGAGGTCCTGCTATTTTTCTTATGATCAGGAAGTGGATTGGGAGTAAATAGAATGATGTGCGTTTGCAAATTCTGTGCTTGCTGGAAAAACATGACATGAAAATCTCAGGAAGACAGGGGACATTTGCTAGGTGTGGAGAAACTGTGGGGCCACGGGATTCAGAGCAGGATCCACAGAGAGGAGAGAGTGTGTTAATTCAGGTCTGGAAATACTATGTCATTGGGTCACAAGTCAAAAGACCCTTCAAGGTGGGGAGGCCACCTCATGTCCTTGAAGCCAGGGGCTTCTTGAGGGCAGACTGGTCAATGATCCCTCTGATGGCCCACCCTGGGGATTCATGCAGGGATCTTAGAAGTCTGAAGGATGCTACAGGTTCATCAGGAAGGGGAAGAGCAGGGAAGTTATGAAGGGGAGCAACCCAGGGAATGGACAGAGGCCATGGTGGTCAACAAGGAGGAAGGAAACCCCTGAGATGTAGGAGGGAGTGGTTAAGAGGATGTGAGGCTGGAGTAGACCAGGGCTGAGTTTCGTGCAGCCCAAGTATGAGCAGGTCACTTCATCTTTGTGAGCCCACAGAGTGTCTACTTATCCTTGCAGTGTGTGAATATTTCATGCCTGGGATGCGTCAGCCACTCCTGTGCAGAGTTCCCTGTGCTCACCCTGTCATTCAAGCAGAGGAGCTAAAGAGAATCTAATGAGCCAATATGTAAATAAATTAATACATTAATTTTAAAACTTTAAGAATCAAAGAAGCAAATAAACATTTTTTTCCAACTAGTAATTCGTGCTATCAATAAGTAGGGCAATAATAGAGATTTTCAGCTTAATAGTCTTTATGACATCTCTTAGTGTTCTGTCTTCTTAAGGCAAAATCCTCAGTTCCTCAGAGGTTCCCACGATGCATTCCCTTGGGCAGTATGGTGCACTGCACAACTGCCACCTCTCACGAGGACACTGGATGAGTGTGCGCTGTAGCTCTGGCTTCAATCTTGGCTCGCTCACCAGCTGGGGGATTTCAAGAACATTCTCAGTTTCCTTATCTTCAAAATGGAGAAAGAAGCCTTGCCCTGTAAATCCAGGGTTAATGGTAGATGCAGTTTCTACCGCAGTAGCTGGCACATGGGGAACTCTAAAGAACCCAGCCACTTTTCCTCCAGCCCTTTCATGCACATGTCTGTAACTGAGTCCTTGCACACCCACATCTGGTAGCAAGGACCCTAAGAGCAGGCTGTTATCTCCTGTAAAGGACAGTGGCAGAAATAGGAACACACACAGAGACCATTGATTTATTTTTGGCTACTCCAAAAATATTAAGTACAAGCTCTTACTGGGCTTTAGATACTGCAGTGGCACACCCAGAAGATTCCTTCTGCAAACTCATGAATTCCTGAATTCGTGGAACCTGCTGTCCCTAGGCTGGAGAGGTCACTGGCACCCTTGGGAGTGTGGCAGGAAGGCTAGGGATTGACAGCCTGGCCCACTGTAGGATCACCCTCAAAGGTTGTTTACAAGAGCTGTGGTGAGCACCCTCTAAGATTCTGCAGACACAGCCAGAGTCTAGGATTGGTGACAGTGGCTCCTAGGGTGTCACCCTTGCCCACACCAAGGGAAAGGTTTTGTCCCTTTGAAAAATGGTGATGTGTGACCAAAACGGAGTAGGTGTGCCTTGTTCTTGGCAAGTCATTTCTTGGAGTGGTATTTTTCTTCCTTATATCATGAGGTACTTCTCAGGGCTGGAGTGGTGGCTCGGTGGTTACAGCGCTGGCCTGGCATATGGTGCAAGAACCTGGGTTCAAACACCAGCACCACATACACGGCTAGATGTCAGAAAAACAGAACCCAGATGAAAAATTAAAGTTGATTCTCTCTCTCTTTTATTAGAAATAAGTACTTGTCCATTAATTATTATTTTATAAAATTTGAAGTACCGAAAGTTTTCAAAAGCCAGTTAAGAGAGAATATCAATATCCTGATGTGAATATTTGGCCAGATGCCTCCATTGTGGATAACCGGCTTACAGCCCAGGGGCCTCCGTAACATTTTCTCGACTGCACGGGGATCTATGCTGACCTCAGAAGAGGAAACTCGATTGAAACGGTGGCTGAAGACACGAATCAAGCAGGTTCAAGGTGAAAACACCATTTGGCTCGCGATCCAAGCACACAAACTCTGAAAAGGCATTTTGAGTCAATTGGGAAAATATGGAATACCAGAAAATTCCTGTTAATTCTGTTAGAGATCATAGTGCCATCATAGTAATGTTTCCTAAAAGCGTTCATATCGGTGAGATCTACTCGCTCAGTTCTTTATAGGTTAAGAGTCATGATTAGTGAGTGTTCATCATGGAAAAAGCTGAGTGGCCAGTATGTATTCCGTGGTTCTTTGAGCGATTTTTTCTATTTTTATGTTTTTTAAAATTCAATGATTGAAAGGTTTTTTTTAAACAGGTCATCTCAGGGTCAAGCATAAGGTGAGGCTGAATCCTGTGTGAAGCTTGGTAGTTGCTGGCCGTAGCCAGCACAAAAGGAGCTGTTCCTGCTGAACAAGTGAGCACAGGGTCCTCTCAGATGCTGGCCACCAAAGCTCTGGCATGGAACAGGAGTCACAGGACTGTAAATCCACCAGGGTGGGCACCTGCTCTGTTTTGTTAACTTCTAATCAGAGGGAGCAGCACTGTGCCTGGCCCAAAGCTCAACCTCAAATGTTATCTGTTAAATGAGTGCATGAAATGGAAGTGACACTTAGGTGCCAAAATAGCTGGAGAAGGACAGCTGGGGCTGAGTTCAGAAGGATGGAGGCCGTTTCCAGCAGTGGACTGCAGGGCTGCAGGCGGGCAGAGAGCCCCAGGAAGGTGAGCCTGGGCTGGACGGAGTGTCCCTCACATCTCCCTGTGTGTGCTGCTCGGAGCAAGCCTCCTCGCCCACAGAGCAAGGGAGCACCTGCCCTGAAGTTTCCCTGGGATTACCCTACAGGTAATAGCAATGTCCCTGGCGGCCTGATCACTTGCTTCAATTCGCATCTCTGTTATTCTTTTACCCTGGGCAATCCCTGTACCTCTCCACCCTCCAGGCTCCTCCTCTGTAAAATGCAGCTAACAAGGACACCTGCCCCAGAGTGTTGTTGCCAGGTTGAGACTGAAGATTCCATGTCCAGTGGTTGTCACTGTGCCTGACACCTGTGAAGGGCTCCATCAGGGAAAGGGTTATTTTACAATTTTATTATTGTCATTAGCAAGCTGCTCACTGCAGGAACAACTCCCAGAGTTAGGGTCCCATCTCTTACATTTCTTTTTGCTCTCTGGACAAGACAACGAGGTTTCCACTTTACAGAAGGGGAAACTGAGCTTCAGGAGAGCCGAGGAAGTTCAGAGCATGCTCGGTTCTTTAGCTGGAGCTGGCTAAGCACTAAGATGAACGAAGGAAGCGACCTCAGCTTTAGTATTCATAGTTGTTAGGACTTCTAACCCCAAATGCAATATTCTTCCCTGTACGTTAGGCCCTGGATTTTCAGAAATGATTCTGATTTGAAATATGTCATGTCGTGGAGAGAACATCTGTCAGAGGTGTGCAGGTTTTCTTTACTGAAATCTGTCAACAGTATCCAGAGTTTCCCATACCCAAGTAGGCTGAGCCACTCAGCTATGAACTCCAGTGCTCCTCAGAGGAAAGAAAGAAATGAATTTGCTCTCGATTGAAATAGGCTTTGTGCCTGTCTAACTCACCTGGAGGAACACATGCACAAGTACACATGCACACACACACACACGAACAGACTAAGCAATACTTGAGTGCATACACACACATGCACCTCTGTGCTCAGGCATGAGCACACACACACTCACACAAACATACACACACACACACACATGAACAGACTAAGCAATACTTGAGTGCACACACACACATGCACCTCTGTGCTCAGGCATGAGCATACACACACTCACACAAACACACACACACACACACACATGAACAGACTAAGCAATACTTGAGTGCACACACACACATGCACCTCTATGCTCAGGTATGAGCACACACACACTCAGGTGCACACACACACACACACATGAACAGACTTAAGCAATATTTGAATGTACACACACACATGCACCTCTATGCTCACGTATGAGTGCACACACACACTCATACACACAAATACACACACACACACATGAACAGACTTAAGCAATACTTGAATGCTCACACACATGTACCTGTATGCTCAGGCATGAGCACACACACACACACACACACACACAAGCAGATACAGTAGAAAATCAAGAGTGGAGCGGGCAGCTATTTTATCTGCTTGGCAAATATTCTCCAAAGAAGGATAGAAAGGAAGCAGCAGGAGGGCACGTGGGCTCGCAGGGGGTCTCCCGGGCCATTTCCTGTCTTCTCTAATAGTAGTGATGCTGGCTCAGAACCAGTTTTGCCCCTGGGATGGCAAAGCCCAGTTTCTATAGCTACTCTTAGAGATGGAGGCTGTATTGGTGAAGGAGGTTTGCTGCTCTGGAAGTGCAGAGCTGGGAAATGATTGAGAACTCCCTGCAGCTCAGAGCCGGAAGTCCTGTGGCCAGAGTCCACATAGATCAAGCTCCACGTGATGACCATGCTTGGAGAAGCGCCAGGGAAGAGAAGAACTGGAGTCTGGAGATTTGGATCTGGTCTCTGACTAGCTTAGGAGGTTTAAGTAAACTACTCCTAACTCCAATTTAATTGTTTTTTTCTTTTTGGGCTGGGTGTTGAACCCAGGAGTGCTTAACTACTGAGCCAAATCCCCAGACCTTTTTATTTTTATTTTGAGATAGGTTTCTCAGGGCCTCACTAAATTGCTGAGGCTGACTTTGAACTTGCGATCCTCTTGCCTCAGCCTCCTGAGCTGCTGGGATTGCAGACGTTTGCCACCTGGCCCAGCCCAACTCCCATTTGAGAAGGAATTCTTGAACACTTTGCGAATGGTAATTCTTGAAAAGTGCTTAGCATAGTTTCTCGCACATGGCAAAAATTTCAGTAAGCCTTGCCCCTCATGGTTGTAGACATGGTGGAGCACTAAGTGACAACAATTCACAGTCCTCAGCAAAGAGCACCACTGAACTTATGAGCAAGAGAAGGCTTGAGAGGACACAAAAGGTGCACAGGCAGGGAAAGACTTGATCTTTGGGGGGAAGTGGAAGAGAGGAAAAGAAGGCTTGGGGTTAATAATTAAGTTAAACAGCAGAAATGTGGACAAGGGATCAGAGACGCAGCATGGGGCTCTCTAGGTACCGGGAAGGGCCTGTTCCCAGCCCAGAATCTGAGAGCACCAGGGAGCTTGGGGAACAACATCCCTGAGGGAGGTGGCTGGGAAGTAACATTGCAGGATGGACAGGACAAGTCATGACCGCCACGTTTCCTCCCATCAGTGGCCACACTTATGACTCAGGATCTCCCTCTTTGCTTACCTATGGACTAAATCCCGAGAGGGTCCATGTCGACCTGAAGCAGAAGCTTGCCAGGTGTGCCCTGGGCCTTGGCAGCGTGGCCCGGAGCTGGTGCCAACTTCTCCATTATCTTTAAAATGGAGGCTCTGAATTTCTCTTCTCTCTCTCTGCATAGGGTTGCTTCTTGTAAGTGTGGAAATAATTCTGAGCCACCGCCTATCAGAAGGCCTAGGCCTGCCCCCTGCCTCCTGGAGTACCTTCATGCGGGAGGAGACTCCTCTGTCTGCAGCCAGCGTGCCTTCCCTAGGCCACATGCCTGCTCACTCTCAACCATGCTTCTCCTTTACTAAAATTGTCCCCTTCTTTTAATCAGCTGGCCATGATTCATTTTTAAAAGTTTAAAAAGTCAATTTATTTTTAAAATTGTGAATATAGCAAGGAAACAAAACTTTATATGATACATAGGAACAGTTTTAAAAATAGAAAAACGAGCTTCCATAGAGCTGTTTTGCAGCTTGGGATATACAACCTTATCTGCTTCGTTTTTCCTCTTTTTTTTTTTTTTTTTTTTTGAAGAGAGAAGGATAGTGAGAGAGAGAGAGAGAATCAATTTTTTTTTTAATTTAGTTTTTCATGTGGCCTTCTTTGCCCTGTTGCATCTTTGTGTACATGGTGGGGTTTGAACCCACATACTTGCGCATGCCAGGCAAGCACCATAACCACTGAGCCACCACTCCAGTCCCCTTATCTGCTTCTTGAAGTGACTGAGTATAGCTTTGGGTACAGGATCGTCAATTGCTGCTGAGCGGCATCCCAGAGGTCCCAGGCAGCGCCTAACACAAGAAAATGAAAGAAATAGGTGGAGATCAGGCAGGAGAAGCAAAAGTCTCCTTATCCACAGATATGATTTCCTATGTAGAAACCTTAAGAAATCAAAATGTAAATCATTAGAATTAACAAGAGACTAAGCAAGATCTCTAAACACAAACCCAATTTGCCAAAGTGGGTTGCACTTCATATACAGTTTGAAGATGTAAACTTTCAAAACCTAAAGTTTGTAATGCAAAAGCATCCACAAGGTGAAACACACTTCATGCACGTCGATCCCGGTAAAAAAAATAAAAGAATCTTGAAGTGCAATAATGACCGAAGGGAAGGGATATGCGCCCAGGGAGTGACCTAAGAGAACGCAACACTGTAGAGATGTCAAGCATTACTTCAGATTGAGCTGCGGATCTAACGCAATCGCAACACAGTGCAGAACTGGAAAAGCTAAAACCTAAAATACACTTGGAAGCTCTAAGGTCAATTACAGACTATAAGGAGTATAAAAATGGATTAGGTGGCCTTGCCTTTGAAGACCATCATGAACTGTGGTAAAATTAGAGTAATTAAGCAAACAGGAAGCTAGGTTCTCACAATGGGCAGAATGCAAACAGCTCGGGGACATGATCTGTGGCAAATTTGGTGCTGTAAATCAGTGGGGAGAGAACAGACTTTTCAAAACTGGTCCCAAGACTGAGTTATCAATGTTGGGGGGAGAAATCGAACCCCTATATCACCCCATCCATAAAAATCAATTCCAGATGGATGAAAGACTTCAATATGGATGATTAGATTGTAAAACTTGCAGACAACATGGTAGGAAAAAATCTTCTAGGTCTTAAGCAAGGGAAGGGCTTTTTAAAGACACTCAGTGTGCAGTGACGCTAGGGATGGGACTGCGCTAGAGCTTTGCAGCTGGCACCTGGCAGGGGTGCTGCCATTCCCTGGGTCAACAGATAGGACTGGGGGACAGGTTGGAGAGCAGGGTCTCTGAGGAGCACATAAACCTGTCCCCATACCAGATTGTGACAACTGGGGCTATTTGTCCTACAAAGCAATTCATTAAAACCCACAAATGATGAAATAGAGAAATGGATTGCACAGACATTAGGAGAGTGTATTCCAGTTACATCATATTAGGAAGAGCTTCACATTCTTTTTGAGTCTACAAGTATTTACACAGATTTAATTAATGAAACTGGAGACTAATAGGGAAAGATTATATCTCAGTTGCAATCTTCACGTACTCCATACAGTAGAGTTCATGTTCCCCGCCCATCTTGCAATAGGTGAACTTTTCAATTACTTTAATGAAGTTGATCTTCGGAATATTTTTGTTTGGTTTTCAGTACAGCCAGATTTGTCTATTTTTGCTCATAGTTGAAAGTTCATCTTCTGTGAACTTTAATTTTGAAACATTTCTTTCACAGAAAATAATATATACAAATAAAGGAAGTCTTAAAAGTCAGGACAAATTTGGCAGAAATTCAGGAATAACAAATAGTATAAATTGCAATATTGTCTTTGCTTATTTCTTTGGGATCATTTCCAGCGACTTTCAAATGTTTCTGCAGAGGAAACTTTTCCACCAAAATAACTTCATCTTATGATTTATCATAAATTTCATTGCATTTGGTAAAGAAGACATTCTTCTTCTGAAATAGGAGAGAAATGACTGGGTAATAGAGATGCTAAGGTCATTTCTTCTTTTGCTTTGGAACAAGTGTCTAGGCATTGTTGAAAATGATGAGATATTCAAACACAATCCTTTCTATTTCCTCTGGCAATATAAGACCACCATCTTTTGTCATTTCTCCTGGCATTCTTTGAAATGTGATTCTGTTTTTATATCAATGTCCATAATTCACAATCATTTTTTCCCTCTGGGTAACTTCATCTAAAACTTCATACCAAATGGAAAAGGTAACTCAGAAAAGAAAAATTTCATCGATCTGTCACTGAATATTTCAAGTCTGCTTAAATATAGGAATATGTATTAAGCCAAATGTATCAGAGGTGCAAACTGTGCCTAACATGAGCCAGAAAAATTAAAAAAACTTTGAACTTGCTCTCCAAATGAATCTGGGCAGTTGAGTTTGTGCTTATAGGGTTCACTGTGCCAATGGGAGTTGTCCAAGTGAATTCCACGTAAAAATAGTGCATTTACTAAAGAACAACTAATAAAAAATCCTTACGTGAACCTTACATGCACACTTATTAAAACCAGCAGAAAACATAGGTATTGCTTAGACCTTAGAGAAATGAAAGGATTTTTCAAGAAAGAACATTAACTACTAATTTTGTGTAGAGTTGTTGGCATTTACTGATATAAGAAAACACAGACTATCAGCTGGTTTTGTTATTTCTTTTAAGTTCTCTATGGAGAATACATTGCTTTTTCTCCTGTGCCTTATTGGACACTCCCACTGTCTCAGTCTTGATTTAGCTCTGTATATATCATCAAGCAAATTAATCATTAATAAGTACCAATATTTATATACAAGTAAATTTTCCTTATTTAAAATACTTGGTACCAGAAGTTTTGGATTTCAGAGTTTTTTTGGGGTTTTTTTTGCATATACATAATAAAGAATCCTGGGATGGGACCCAAGTGTATGCACAAAATTAATGTTTCATGTATGCTTCATACACAGAGTCGGAAGATAATGTATGCAATATTTTAATAATTTATTCATGAAACAAATTCTATGTTTTTTTGAAACATCAGAGTTATGTCACTATATTGGTGTTCACAAGTTTTGGATTTGGGAGCTTTTATGATTTTAAATTTTTGGATTGGAAATGCTCAACCCATCATTAATTTTCAATTATTTAATTTAACGTCAGTCATGAATCTTTCATTTAAAGTACTATTTGGAATTTTTCACAGCTTGGGAGGTTGGACTAAAATCAGAATGTGAGCTTTACCACTCCAAAATTACATCAGTAGGAAAACATCCCAAATTATACATTAACATCCATGCCAAATCATTTTCACTTCAGGTGGAAAAAGAATAGAAAGAAGAAGGTGGTTTTGTGTTTCTGTGTAAGCAGCATCCACAAGGATCGTGCTCCTCTGCAGACCGTGGTTGAAGGCACCCAGGCACTCAGCTCCACCCTGGGATCCCTGGATGCTCACTTTTAAAGAGCTCATTCATCAGATGTTTCATTTACCTGTGCTTCCAACTTCTTCATATTTCTTTCTCCCTTCCCAACTGGGACAATGATTAAAACTCTTTCAAACATATTTTCTGTCTTATTCGGCTCTCAAGCTGTTTACATATGAAGTCATTCCCATTATGTAATCAGCCAACCCTCTGGGTGTTAACATCGTCTCTTTTTATTTTTTTTCATTTCATTTTTGACTGACATTAATAGTTGTACATATTTATGGGTGCAGATTTGCAGCATGTATTGATCAGATCAAAGGTAATTAGCATTTCCATTTCCTTATCAGGCTCCTCTCTAGATCTTCGTAAAATACATAATGTGTGAAAGTGAACAGCCACTGTCCTGTGCTCCAGTTCCTGGACCTTACATACACCTTTCGTGGCACTGTGTTTTGATATCCATTATCCAACTGCCCTCCACCCTCTGCTCCCCAGAGGGTGCCCTCTGCTGCCCAGCTTCTAGTAGTCACTGCTCCCCATTGAGATTGACTTAGTTTTAACTTCCACATATAAGAAAGAGCATGAGTATTTGTGTTTATTCAGGGATGTGGACCCTGAAGCTGATAACAGGGTCTTTTCACTTTGCCTGTGCTCTCTCTTGCCCGGTCACGCTGACTCTTTCAAATACCGCCTCACACTATTCTTCTGTCTTCTTCAACAAATGACCATTTCCTGAATCTTCTCTGCATCTTCTAGAACAGCCAAGAAGCTTCTCCCAGGCACATGGTAGGTGCTCCTTCCTTATTCTTTCTCTATCCCACTCTCCATTCTCAAGACTTCCATTCTTTATTCATTTTTTAAAAGACTACTTAACAAGGGCCGACTATGTGTGGCATCTATTTAAATAAGCAGCTGAAATGCTGTTTCCTAAGCATCATGATTTGAGAATTAAAAGACCATAAGGGGGCATACTTAAGTCAGACTTGACAAATTTAGAGAAGACCACCCCCCCCCAAAAGAATTTAACAATTCTCCACACTATCTGTGCACTCATTAATGTTCCTTCTTGGCTGTTCCTTCCTTGTGTCACGGCTCCAGCTCCCTCCCTTAGCTTTCCTAGAATCACCTCCTAGAGGAAGTAGAACCCAAAAGGGTCAAACAGGGACATAGATGGATCCCGCAACCTGTGGATTTCCACTCCTGTCTCCAGGGTGACTCTAACTTCAGAATATCCTCCTTACTATTTCTTTTCACCAAGTGTCTCTGCTGAAATTTCTGTGAGATAATCTTATTTCTCCTGGTCATCTTTTCTAGCCTGGACTCTTATTTGAGTCACTAGAAGACAACAGACGGTGTGTTTTGGGCTGAGGAACCTCTGTGCTTGGGCGTGTTGGGCACAGAAGGCACCCGCGGGGGGCTGCTGGCAGACTGCTAACCTCAGGGAATGGCGACATTCAGAACCCAAACGCAGCAGGAGTTGGATTCTTTCAGCAGTACCATACAGTAGGTACTGTTGCTCGCACTCTCAGACTGGGAAACCGAGGCCCAGGGAGGCCCATTCCCTGGCTCAGTTCTCACCTGTATGATGTTTGGACTTTGATCTAGAATTTTTTAAGTCCAGAGTTCTATTCATTATGTGCCTTCTATGAGCAGTTGGGGACCAGCAGATGAGATTTAGAAGTGATGTGACCTTAAACTTCATTATGATTTGCAAACAGGTAAATGGTTTTCCCCAAAGGAGCTCCGCTTATCCCTTACCTTTCTCATTTTGAGGGTGTTTTCACAAGACAAAAGTTAAAAGATGGAGACAATAAAATACATCTTGCCAGTGGAACCAGAAATCTTGGCAGGGGTTGTTGTCGAAAGATTTCAAGTTAGCAGGTACTGGGAGGCACTGTTGACTCTTCGCGGGGAGCATGGTGCTGGAGTAGCTGCACCCCAGGGACTCTCTCACTGCCGGAGGACATCATACCCTCAAGCTTGCACATCTGCAGAGCTCCCCGTTCACCAAGTATCTGTTTCTGGTATGTGAAGCAATGTTCCTTCCAGACTTTACCCAGCGCGGTGCTATTGTCCTGTGAGGGTGCTCTGGTGGATGCCTCACAAGGCAGGGCATCCACTATTTCAAATGAAAAGGGAACAAATCACCTCTATGTAACGAAGGGCTCCAAGGGGCAGATAAAACTTGCGTCTCTCTAGACCGAGACTCAGATGAGATCAAGACTCAATTTTATCCCTTCCCTGTGCCTCCGATTGATAAGAACGCGGTTTCTGCAGGTGGAAGCAGCCATGACAGACACTAACCTCCCTCAGGTTTGAATGAGGCCTATTTCCCAGGAGCCTCAGCATCATGTCAGTTAGTACAGTTGGTTCTGACGTGACGATTTGCCCACATCAATCACACATAGGATCTCCTGGTTGTCTGACCTGATCCTCTGACTCAGGAGCAGCGTTCGCTTTACCTGCAACAGAGTGGCAGAGAATTGGGTCTTCTAACAACACCACGGCCCTCTGATGACAAGGAGAAGGAGTAGACTCTGTGGGACCTAAAAACATATATGTGCACGCAGCAAAACGTCCCTTGTAGCCTACGTTCCCACCCTGTGTGGCTGGTCTATTTCAATCAGCAGCTTCATGTGTGTTAGGATATGAGAGTTAGAGGGTGATCTGGGGGGCACATTCAAGCCAGATGTGACAAACTAAGAGAAGGTCTCTCACCAAACAATTGAACAGTTGTTCAGAGTGTTTATCCACATACTCTTTGTCCATTTCATGCTGCTATTACAGAATTCTTGATATTGGTAAATGTGCAAAGAAAAGAGGTTCGCGTGGCTCACGACGCTGGTGGCTGGATGGGTACAAACAGTGTAGTGCTATTGTCCTGCGAGGGTGCTCTGGTGATTCACAGCACAGCAAAGAAGTGGAGAGAGATCCAGGTGCAAGCAGCACGTGCCGAGCAGGAGGGAGAGGCGTGCTTGATACAAACCTGCTGCCCTGAGATCTAATCCAGTCACAAGAGACCAAGTCACTCCATGAGAGGGGCATGAATTCCTTCCAAGGTGAGCCCCATGATCCAGTCCTCTCCAATGGGGCCCTGCCCTTTAACGGTCCCACCATCTCCACATCATGACACTGGAGACCAAGTTACAGCATGAGCTCTGGGGGACGCGCACATCCGTAGCATGGGACAGAAGTGCTCAGGAGTTTGTCCTACCCTAGCCATCTCCAGGTGTTGAAGGTAATCGGTGGGATGAGGGAAGAGACAGATGCAACTATGGAATCAAAGCTTCCGAAACAAGGCAGCCCCGGGAAGGCTCTTCAACCTGGTGCTCCTTCAACCCCTGCTTATTCGTCACCTCCTTTAAGAAGCTTCCTCTCATCTCCCCTCTGGCCAATACCCTTTCCTTTCGCACCAGTGCACATTTATTGTGCACCTGTCTCATGTCTGATGGTCTTGTTCCTTGTCACAGGCAACTCTTGAAGCTCACACTTGCCCAGAGTCCAGCCCGTCCCTACTCGGTTATGCCTGTTTACTGGGCAAATAGAATGAAGCACAATACTCAGCCTGGTGAAGCCACAAGGTCCAATGCGCCCATTGTACACAGCAAACAAAGCTTCTATGCTAGCCTAATTATATATATAAAACAGTATGCATAACCGTGAGAGAGAAAGAATCAACTTTATTTAGTTTTTCACATGACTTTCTTACTTTCTTTCCTCTGACACTTTGTTGTGTACACAGTGCTGAGATTTGAACATGCATACTTGTGCATGCCAGGCAAGCACCATAACTGCCAAGCCACTGCTCCAGCCCCAAGTCTAATTGTATTGATAGCATTGGCCTTCAGTCGTTGGATAGATGCATCAGTAGTCAAACCGCAGATACCTGGTCCACCCCGCATCGTTTCTCGAACACCACAGCCAGAGAACGGTTCTGAGAGGCTCCTTAAGGAAGCACGTGGGCTGCAGCACATACTTTATTTTGATTGATTTCGACTTCAAGGACCCATTTGTGGCTCATTTCTTGCTTCAGTGAGGTTGTTGATCAGTGTGTACTCTACAATACTGAGCCTGGGATTTGTGACTGACTTTGTGCATATAGCAAAGTATTTAAAACACAGCCCCAGGGCTGAGTCCCCATGTTTCCATATTAGCAGAGCAGTGCTCTAGAGCAATTGGCCTCTAGGGTTGATCTTGGTCACCCCTGCCCTCCAGGTTATTTACCGGTGAAGAGGAAAATAGTCACAGCTCAGTTGTGGGGTGTAGTGCGTGTAAAGGAAAACAGCATTCTCAGAACCCCTGACTTGTACTCTATGAACGACATCCTTTATTCCAATTCTGAAAATATTTATGTAGCACTGTTACGTGCCAAACTCTGTGCCAAATGTTATAATGAAACATAAGCAGGCCACACTCTTCCTTCTAAAGAATACAAGGCATCGTTACAGGAAGAAACAGATCAGTAAACCAACTGAATACTTAAAGTAAGAAGAAGTAAACAGAGCCAGTCTCTGCCTGTCTCTCCTGCCTCCTAGCAATACCCCGGTGCCAGGCTCAGCAGCACAATGTGACCGTGCTCATCATGGCCAGGCTCATGCTGCTCCGCCTCCCTGGATCCTTCCTGCTCCTCTTCCCCCACAGGAGAGCCCCCTCATCTTCCAAGGCTCAGCTCAGGTGCCGATTTCTCCATCCATCCCAACGCGAATGGCACGCTCATCCTCCATGCATGTCAAATTATATTTATTCCCCCACCTAGATCATACGATCTCCTGAAGCAGTGCCCGGGCTCATTCATTTTCACATCCCTGGAAACTGGCACGTAGGCTGGCACCTCGTTGGTACTCAAAGGCACCTTTGCCCTTTTGGAGAGTAGAACTTTCCTAATGACAACTTTTGACAGGTTCTGTGATTTCAGCCCAGCCTCCAGCTTCTCCCAAACCTTGGTGACAGCAGAGAGCATGCTATTCACTTTCAGGGATGGACATTGCAGTCTTTTGGCTCCACAAAAGGGTGACCCAGCCCTGAAAATTTAATCACACCCTAGCAAAGCAGACTGCTCACCTGTTAAAGTATTCATTTGTTTGGATAAAGCACAAGACCAATATCTTCAACAGTCAGGTTGGGGAACCTCTTTGGGACATTGAACTAAGAGTGGCGGCAGATTGCTTGGAAGGCAGTAAAGGAAAGTGTCATTAATTAATGACATCCTCTCTCCAGCAGCGGAAGGCTAACATTTGGAGTCAGACAGAGGGGAATTTAATTTTTATCTCGTTCTCCACCTGTGTAACCTTGGGAAAACTCGTGAACTTTGCTGAAGTTCTAGTATTAGCTTCATAGCTTCATCTATAAAGTAGGGATGATTATTCGTTTCCTGGAAGTCTGCGGTGAGGACCGGGACACGGTGTGCATTGCATAGTGTGTGACGCCTACAGGGCGTTATTCTAGAATAAGGTACGTGAAGGTACCACAGGGCAGTGATTCTGCTGAGCTAGACTCAAACCAGCAGGACCACTCAGTCCTAGAGTCACAGATTTTGCGTCACACAAACCCCTTTCTTTTCAAAACTCCTTAAACAAAGCCACACAATCTCATTAAGACTTTTCAGGATAACAGTGTAATGTAGGCCAGGGTTGGCACAACCATCAGCATAGCCCAAGCCGTACCCTTTAACCATCTTATTTCAGAAAAGATTTCAGCAAATGGCTCGCTCCATGTAGCAGTGAAGTTCTAGAAATTTCTACCAAATGATATTTCTTCACGCTTTATCTTTGATATGATTCTTACCTTTTGCTATGCTGTCTGCCAGTCTCTGCCACATGGCTTTCAACCTGTGTCCAGGCCTTTGTATCATTAACCCCTCTGCCTGGAAATCTGGCTCCCGCCAGTTTAACTCCTGTCAGCCACAGTGAACTGCCACATGGCCCCTCTGCCAAGTCATCGCCAGCCCCATACCAGGTTGTGGGTCCCTTGGCTGCTACCATTCCGTGCATGTTCCATCCTTCCCACTCCAGGCTTCCCAGTGCTTCTGGGCCATAAGTCCCCAAGGCACATATATTGTTTTGTCACTTATGGATTGATAACAGAAAGCTTACATTTATGCAAAGGAGTCAGGTGTCTGTTACCTGACTTCTGGCTGAGTGTTGGAAACTGACCATCCCACAAAGAATGCTTGATTGGATGTGGTCAGGAGCAGCTTTTGAGCACATGTGCGGGGCTCCACTTGGGGGGCTGGAGAACACTCTGGCTTTGGGGCCAGGCAGTTTGAGTTGGAAATATCAGCTCTGCTGCCTCTTAGCTGGCAACCCCAGGCAAGTCACTTCTCAAGGCCCTCATTTCCTGGTCTATACAGCAGTAACAATATCCCTCCCTCACCGGGTTGCTGTGTGACAAAAACCAAACAGAAAGCAAATTGATTAGTGCCTTCTGTCTACATGTGCCAAAATGCCACACTGAACCCCATTAATATGGGCACAATTGATACATGTGAAAAGTAGAGAAAAATATGTAAAGAATCAGTTCAGGCGCCCTACCCAGAGCAAGTATTTCACCCATGAGACTGGGTCATTTTAAGAGTTCAGTGCTGTGTCAACTTCCAATGGTTGGGCCACATGCAGTCCACGCTCTCAGAAGTGTGTTGTGCACATCAGTGTGAGCATGGGTGTGAGAACCCATATCATGGCAGAGAGCTCAGAGACAGCAATGCCATGTAAACAAACCACGTGGCGGTGCCTCCTCTAGTAGCCACCTGGCTTGGAGACCTCCTCGCAGAGCTGAGCAGTTCTCCCTCATTTACTCTGCGCTCCCCAGCCCCATGCACCATCACCAGTAAAGTAAACAAAACCCCAAGTTAGTTGACTTAAACATATCGATTCCCACACAAAGCACACTTGCTTTTTTTTAAGATTTTTATTTATTTTATTTAAGAGAGAGGTGAACACTGAGAGAGAGAGACAGAGAAAGAGAGAATCAATTTTATTCAGTTCTTCACGTGGCCACTGTGGCTCTGACACTTTGTTTTGTACTTGGTACTGGGGTTCCAGCCTGTACTTGTGCATGCCAGGCAAATAGCGTAATGGCATGAGCCTTGGCTAACTATGTGAATATGCATTTGTTCTTGATGGTTTGATAATGATTCCACCTTAATTGTAAATCTGTATTCAACTAATAAAAAATTGCTTTTTTCTTTCCCTCTCTCACTATCCCTCTCTCTTTAAAAAAAATCAATAGCATTCCTTAGCCCCCCTTCTTCATTTAGTTTTCTCCATAGTACTTATAATTTGCATACTATTTTACTTTTTCTCTTTATTATTTGCCTCCCTCCATTAGAATGTAGACCTTGTGCAGACGAACATCTTAGTTTTGTAACATCACTATTATCCTCACAGCCTAGAACACAACTGGCTTAAAACATGCAATCAATAAATATTGTTTTGGAAAAAAGTAAAGCACCCTTTCTTATTATTTTCTTGATTTCTTTGGATCTTAGTTGGTTCCCATAAAAACAGATTGGAGCTAGTGAACACCTTTCAGAGACAATTTATTTGGTTCCTTTTGAACCAAGAAGATAAACCAAAAGGGAGAGGATCCAAGTGCATGTGTTACTGTTCCTGCTAGGATCCCGCTGGGTGTCTTGCCAGGCTTTCCCAAGCCTTCTGTTTCTTCTGCAAAATAGAGACAGGGAACATTGTTCTGGATTTGTTGAACGAGAACAAACGTCTTAAAGAAGGAGAAGGAGGATGTTGATGTATTTCATTCGTTGTGGTGCAGCTGACACCTTTTCTTGAAGAGAGGCGCTCCAAATCCGGCCCTAAGTGGTAGATTCCCTAGAAGCTAAGGTAACTCAGATGGGTGCTGGGAAGCGTGAGCAGCATTTTAATGCATAGATCTATAATCTTACCAACTACATATCAGGCAGGGTGGATTTTGGTCTCAGATCTGAGAGTGCTGTGATGGGAAGGGGTAAAAATGCAGAAATTCCATGATACCCGCTCCCCCAGGATTTTGACTCACTTTTATAGTCCTTATTCAGAATTTATAGCACCTAACACCTTTTGTTCTTTTATCAAAGTCATGCATGCTTTTCAAAACAAATATTAGCTTTGCACTATTTTCTTGGGGTCCTACCGTAGAGCAATGACAGATCTAGGATGAGGCTCTGTTGACCCAGAGTGCAAAGATGGCACGGGGCATCCACCTGGTTACAAAACACACCCAGGTGTCAGCTCGTTCATCCACTCATTTGAGGAGTTATGTTGTTGTACAATCATAAATTCTTATGTAATAACAATATGATATGTCCTGATCCTAATCCAGAATCACCCCCGCATCACCCACACACACAATTTCTTGACTCTTCTGTATTTCCCCAATAATATATATACATATGACTGTGCATTTTCCAGAATTAAATGATTGCATAAGTATTATTTGGCTTCTTGGAGGAGTAAAGAGTAAGCTACATTGTTCACTTCCTTCCTAGGTCCCTCCCTATCATCCTTCGTTCTCCCATCCCTCCCTCTTCTCCTTCCCCTACATATCTCTAGTTCCCCTACATTATGTGTTGCTTTGACTTTGGTGAGTCTAGTACATGAGCTTGACCTTTCACCCAAGGCTGGGTTTAGTGCCAGGCTCCACAAATGAGGGAAAACATTGGACCCTTGAATCTCTGGGCTTGGCTACTTTGCTTAGCATGATTTCTTCCATTGCCATCCATTTACCTTCAAAGGCCACAATATTGTTATTTCTTTTGGCACAACCATTTCTCCTTTAGCTCCCAAACAACCTGTGTCGTCTCAGCGAAGGACCCACTGGGTGATATCCCAAGCCCCCTTGCCTGCTACGATGCTGTCCTCCGTAGCATATTACTATGATTACTCATGAAGTCAATCGGGCCGTTTTATTTTTAGTATGTCTCTCCTCACCATTCACCCTCACCCTCTATAAACTTCATCATGACACAAACCATTTTCCCCCATCATAGCGTCTTAAGCATACATCAAGATGGCTGGAACATAGACTATCTCAGAGATATTTACTGAGTGAATGAGTGAACACATGGCATGATTCTGTGCACAATAAATGTATTTATTGCAACCCCATAAAAGATTATAAAATGATTGAAAAGCCAATCATTGGCTTTTATAGACTCCCAAGGTCAGCCAAAAAAGTACCTGGAGGAGAAATGGTTTTAGAAGTACACCACAGCACTCCAATCATCTCTGCTACAGGACGCGTATGTCACCAATTACACTCCCTTGTTCTCCTTTCAGTAAACAGGTTTCAGAAAAGCGCTGCATTATGATTTTTTTTCCTAGAGCTGATTAGCAAATGCTTACTTTAAGAAAGAAAAGTAATTCAAATGGAGGTAGTTTTATCCCTCTGAAGTACTTCTTTATTGTGGCATCCATGCTTAATTGCTTTGTGGAAGATAGAGTCCTTATCTGGTAATTGGAATGCTGTATCCCCTTCACTGTCTTATGGGTAGTGGTTACTGTAAATCTACCAGAAAGCTTTTTGAGCGATGACTCACACTCATTGTTGCTTTCCCTACAGTTATTTTTCACTGCAACATGAACCAAGCTGTCTCTGCCCCGGTATGCAAAGGGTTTTGAAGCAGTGCTCATGCTATACGTGTTTCAGATATTAACTGCAAAGTTCATGCAACATTTGGATGGGGGAGGAGTGAAGTTAGATCTTTAAAGAGTTCAAGTGACTTTCTTTAGGGGCTGTAAAGGGGGTCTCCATGCACATGTTTGACATTACCCGGAAAATGCCTAACTCAACAACACAGAACCTGCTTCTCCTCCTCCTCTTCCCCTCCTCCTCTTTCTCCTACTCCTTCTTCTCCTTCTTTGTTCCCTCTTCTTTTTAATATTGTGCTACTATGAGAGATTTGCATTCATTTTTATTTACTAATGTTTGCCAGTGTTTTATAACTGGTATTGAATCTAAAATATAGTCTCATTTCTGTTTTGATGGGCCAAATGATAAAACAGGCAATTTAGCTGAACCATTAATTCATTTCTTAGCTCATTTATTTGTTTAAATATTTGTTCTAGTTAACAAAACCTAATTTAAAATCTGTGCCCTATCGGGGATGGCATGTGACCCACAGAGAGCCCTGATGGGCACTGTGGGGTCACAACTCCAAATGCCCCAAGTGCCATCCCATCCGCTCGGATCACCTGGCTGCAGCCCTCTAACAGGATGGGCAGGCAAAGTGACCGCTTGCCTTGGTGTATCTCTTCCCTTTCACCAAAGCCTTGAGTAAGGGTGCAGAGGTGGTAGGCACAGGAAGAAAAGATGAGCAGATCAACACTCACACGCTGAGAGTGGGCCACATGTGTGCCCGAACACAACGCAGAGAGCATGGGGGTGGAAACAAAAAGTGCCAGGTAAGCTGAGCAAGGACAGGTGAGTACCACGAGCCAGGTGAAACAACAGGTTTAATCAAGGTTGCGACAAACCATTTCTTGAGGATAAAAAAATGAAGAAGTTACAGAATGTTTCCAGAATTGGGACTAGACCTGCTTTTCATTAGTGAAGTAAGGCATGCCCAGGCACAGACCCGGCACCTCTCCCCCTTTCTCCTGCTTCTCCAGCTCATCTTCGCTGTCGCCTCCTCTGCAGAGCAGCTCTACCCCAGGCGCTGTTCAGGGAGGGCACTGGAGCTCATTCCAGGACTCTTTCCAGAAGGTGCAGGCCTCTGCGAAGGCAGCCATCTGCAGAGCGTGGCTGGCTGTGGCTTCAATGCCGGTGGAAGGTGATGGTGAGTCTTCCCCGCACAGAAACACCAGGGCTGATTCTGCTGATGCCACAAGATGGTAAGGCAGACAGGCAGCCACTGTTTCTCAAGCTGACAGCTGGAAATGAATAGGCGATGAGGCCAGATGCTCCCTGGGACAGAGCATCTTGATGGGGAAGCTGAGTTGGATCAACTTAACGAAGAGCAGGGGTGGCTTCAGGCATACTGTGTGTTTAAGTGTTGTGCATAGCCAGATAACACCTCAAAAGGTTGACTTAAAAGATATTAAGGAAAGCAATAAGGGCTCCAGGAGGCCTCTTGTGCTTCGATCTGCATATAACATCACTTTATCAGCAGCTCTCCTGTGAGTCAAAATCTGAAATTCAGGAGCGGAAGATGCCTTTCCAGACAGCTTAATACCATAGGACCCAATTAACTAGGGACAGACAGAGAGAGAGGGAGATAAAATCATATATAATGAGATCATCAGGGGTATGCAAATGAGATCCCACAGTCTGGCAATAATGTGATGGGAAAGATATTTATTCCAATCATTATATTTGTATGTGAAGCATCGAAGAGCAATCCCAGTCCTGAACCCGTGTGAAATCACCCTCTGGGCTGCTGAGATCTCCAGGCACAGCAAGATCCCGGTGTCGGGGTTGTTCCACCCTGGAAGGCCCTGGGGTGACGGTCTCACACCCTGTCCCTGGGAGACACAGCCCAAGCGTCTGAGCAGTGGACTCCCTGCAGCCTGCAACTCATATTTAGCAAGTGCTGCAGAGAGGCACAGCGGCAGGGACAAGCAATGATCTGCGGACTTCGCTTGGCCTTGTGCTCCACCTTTGTGAGAAGGAAATCCCTGTCTTCCTCTCACATTGCAGGAACCCAAGGTGGAGGGGACCTAAGTGGCTTGCTCAAGACTGCCCGGTGGAGTAAGGAAGCCAGGCACATTTTCAGAAATACTTGAAGCAACCTGTGTGACCCTGTGATGTTCACGAGAGTGGGTGCAGGGTGACAGGTGTGTCCCCGGTGCTCCAGGGACAGGTAAGCTTGCTTCTTCAGGCTTCTGCAGGAGCTGAGTACCTGGATCCTCCATCTGTGGAGCACACGTTTTTCCTTCTTCTGTCCACGTCTCACTATGGCTTACAGGATGGTGGTGTGCTTTTGTGGCACCTCCCTGCGACACACCTGCGAGGAGGAAGAGGTGTGCAGAGGCCCTGAGACTTCCCAAATATTCAAGCATTCCAGCATTTCTCCATCAATCACCTCATGCAATCCATATCTGAAACCAAACTCCATTGCTTTCTCCGCTCTTTTGATATTATCAGTTTTAAAAAGGATGGTCGACAATTTCAACTGCTTTATTTATATTTTGCAGTTGTTTTTCTAATAACTAAGGTGAAGCTTTTACATTTTCTTTGTTTTGATAACTCCAGGGGTTTGAATTTAGCTGCTCCATGTATCCACCCTACCTCATTTTCTGTCTCAGATAAGGGGCCTTTAGGTTCCTGCATGCACCTGTGATTTTAAAAGAAATTACATTGCTGTACTGTGTGCATGTGCAAATATGTAACAATGGATATCACTATTATATAGAATTATGATGCACTGATAAAATTTTGAAGAAAGAAATATATTGTCTGTGTATTTTCAGCTACTATAGCAGAATGCTTGAGGCTGGATGACTTATAAGGGAAAGAAGTTCACTTTAGCTTATGTTTTCGTGTGTTCAGGAAGCCAGAAAGCCTGGTGCCAACATCTTCTCAGCCTCTGGTGAGACACTTTTCACTCCTGGTGAAAAGAAGAGAGGCGTGTGCATGTGTGTGTGTGTGTGTGTGTGTGTGTGTTAAAATGCAAAGCACAATGGCCAGTCGTCCCTATAACAACCTGCTCTTGTGACTGACCTGGTCCTGCAGGAACTGCATTAACCCATTCCTGAGGGTGGGGCCTCAGGACCTGATCACCCTTTGAAAACTCACCTCCCAACACTGCCACGATAAGTATCAAATCTCCACTTGAGTTTTGGAGGAGTCACAGAATATTCAGTACGTAGCTTGTTCTACTAAAGTCTCATCCCCTTCCTTTCCCTATCCTCCCCGGAAAGCATAAATTAACTTTCCGTAAGGTGCTTGCCTCTCTGCCCTGTCCCCTGTTGTCAGTAAGTGTTCTAATTTGCACCACCCCGTTGCATTGCCCAGAACTCTATAAGCTTTTCTGGCTTGAAGAAGAACCTATTTCCTGCTTTGTTGAGGTTTCAGTGGCAAATAAAAACTCTATATATTTATGATGGACAACACGAAGGTTTGATATAACTGCATTGTGAAACAAGTACCACAATCAAGCCGGCTACCGTGTCCATCACCCTACCTAGTTATTATGTGTGTGGTGAGAACATTTACGATGCACTCTCTGCAAATTTCAATCACATGTTAAAGTGCTATTAACTACAGTCACCATGCTGAACGTGAGATTCTGTATAATGTATGCAACTTATAACTGGAACTTGATGCCATTTGACCTACAGTTCCTGTTACCTAGCACTTCTTTTCAGACCCAGGCCACCCTTGTACTCCTACCTGCTTCTATGGATTTGGCTTTAAATTCCACATATACTTGAGCTGATGTGGTGGTGTTTGTTCTTCTGGGCTTGTCTTATTTCATTTGTATACTGTCCTCCAATTTCATACAAGAGGGGAATCACAGGATTCCCCTCTTTTTAAAGGCTGAATAGTATTCCATTGTGTATTTCTGCCACATTTCTTTATGTAGCCATTCCTCACTGGACACTGAAGCTGATTCCACACCCTGGCTTTCTCAATAATGGGGCAGTGAACCCAGAGGTGCACACATCTCCTTGAAATACTAATTTAAATTTCTTTGAATGTATAATCCAGCAATGGGATTACAGGATCATATGACAGTTTTATTTTTTATTTTTTGGGGAAAAACCTTGGAGTACAGGCTCCTGGGACAGGAGAAGAGGTGACAGGAAACTGTTTTTTGTTTGTTTTTGTGGTTCTTTCTCTATTGTACTGCTGTACCCAGAGTGACCCAGAAATAGACCAAGACCAATCAATACAAGAGAACACAATTCCCACACTTTAATCAGTCATTTCTTGTAATGTTTCACCTAATTACTTGGGACATCAGCCCCTCCGTCTGTATTAGGAAAGCTTCCATGTGTAACCACCTTCACTTCATTGCAATGGGTCTGTACAGGGGCTATGAAAGCCCTGTATGAATCTATTCTCCTATCTCTAGATCAGCGCAATCCACAGCTTGCCCACAGGCCATTGGCCACCACAGCCTCCGATCTAGTCACAACAATGACCAGTCCCTCTTGTATCCCTTGTCTTATTTGGTATGATCTGAATGCTGTGTCTCCTCCAAATTCCCATGCTGAAATCCCACTCTTCGGAAGCAGGGCCTTTGGGAGGTGGTGTTCATGAGGGTAGATCCCTCACGAATGGACTCAGAGTCCCTGTGCAAGAGACAGCAGGGAGCTCACGCGCCCCTTCACCAGGTGAGGACACTGCAGGAAGGTGTTATCTCAGAACCAAGAAGAGCGCCCTGGCCAGATGTTGAAGCCCTGGCCTCTTGCACTTCCCAGCCTCCACAGATGTAAGAGGGAAATGTCTGCTCTTCATAAACCACTGTTGGTGATATTTTGTTATAGTAACTCAAATCGACTAAAACACTGTTAATATGGCTTGTATCATTTTCATATAATATCTAACATTAAAGGCCAAGTTTCACTTTGGGTGAGGCTCAAGAAATATGCTGGATTGACATTATTTCCTGCTTGAGCCAATAAAGTTTGAACCCATCCTGGTCCACCTTGTGTTCACGAGAGTGTGGCAGTTCCAGAAGGGCCCGACCCTCTCCCAGCACTCTTTTTTCATAGTTCTTTGTTTACAGCATCTAGTTCTGCACATGCTGGAGAGAACACCCCCTCAGGAGCCTGGCCCTCGTTTATCTTCATTCTTTGTTATTTCACCTGTGCATTTCACATCCAGTTCAAAGGCACCAGGTGAAAGTTAACTACATCAATTAGCAAATGCGTGAATATGAGTGAAGAGACTCTTTCTGAGGGAAGAGAGCCAGATGACCATGTGACATTCTCTCCCAGGAACATGTGATTCCAGGAGCCTGGGCCTGCATCCGGGATGAAGAGGGTGAAGCGCGAGCCCCTTCTTATCAAGTTAGCACACAGTGCACGAGGCGCAGCAGTGCGCACTCTTTGAATCCCAAAGACTCTGCAGGTTGGAAAAAGAGCTCCAATGGAAGCAAGTCACGACTGTGAAGTTGGCAGATCAAAATGCTGCATGAGAGGTCTCCAACCAGTTTCTCATTCCACAATAAACCATGCGTGGGCCAGGAACGAACGCAATACACGTTTATATGACTGTGGAGGGCAGTGTCAGCCCTGAGGTGTCTGCCGTCGAGGGTTTCTCATGTGCTTTCCCACACAAACCTTTGTCTTCATCACATGATACTCTCACGATTTAAGCAAAGCAAGGCTTATTACTTCCACTTAAAGATGAAGAAATGGGCTAAGAAAATGAGTCTTTACCCGGGAACCTGGTGCCAATGAATGTTGAAGTCAGAATTCAAATCTGATTTTTTTTCATATCTGCAATGTCATTGGTTAAATTAAAGAATAGAAGAAAGAAAACATTATTTATCTACTTACTTCTCTTTATGCATATGAAGAGAGCCAATATTTTCTGTCAGATGCCAAAAGATGTATGTAGTGTTACGATGGAAAGAACAGGTCCCCAAATCCCAACAGGCCTACATTTGACAATCTACTGCACTGGTCATACTATGTCACGTTGGGAAGACTGACTCACCCTGAATGACCTCTCTGAAGGTTAGCTTTCTAATGCAAAGTTCCAAAGGTAACACCTACTGCAAATAGTTATTCTGAAGACTAATAAAGTGATATTGCAGAAAGGCACAAGGCCTGGCACAGAGTAGGCCTTCCAAGTGAAGTACTGATTTTTATTACTTTAATTGTCCCAACTAATCCAGACCCTAGACTTAATAAATGCTTCATTTTACTGATTTTCAACTTACTGACTTTCAAGGGGTTTGAAAGGCGTAAACATAAGCACTTGGTTATAAGCTTTTGCCAATTTCATTTGAAGAAAATAAAATTGCATTGGATCCTGAATTAAGTGGTTAATGAAATAGCAGCTGGCAGGACTGAAGCTGTATAGGCATTAACTCCAACCCCAGGTGGCACGGTCTAATTTCACATAGGTGACATCTCTTTCCTGTTGAGCAGTCATATCTCCCAAGTTCTTCTCCATGCAAAGCAGGATCACAGCATGGTCCGTTTCTGGCCCGTGACTTCTGCTGGTTTTCATGATGCACTCAATTTTGCTGAGTAATAGGTCTCCATGCTTAGTTCTCTTTGCAGAAGAACAGGAAGTTCTATAAGCAGGCAGACTGTGTGCTCTCTGCAGCCACACTAAGTCAGGTGGAGAGTGTCATATAAACAAGAGCTCAAAAACTATTTTGTGTAATTGCACTCTATATTACAGGACTCCAAACAAATATATAAATAAATCCATGCATGTTTATTTTTACATGTTGCTATGGTTTGAATTGTTTTTTCCTCCAAACTAATACATGTTGAAAACTTACCATTAATCTGATGATATTCGGAGGCAGAACTCTTGGAAGTGATCAGGTCACAAGGGCCCTACCCTTTCTAATGCCCTTAAAAGAGATGTCTTTAGGGACTGGAGAAGTGGCTCAGTCAGTGGTTACAGTGCTTGCCTAGCATGTGTGAGTATATGGGTTCGAACCCTAGCAGCATGTATACAACTAAGTGTCAGAGCAAAGAAAGTCACATGAAAAACAAAATAAAATTGATTCTCTCTCTTACTTTCTCTCTCACTGTCTCTCTCTCTCTCTCTTTTAAAGAGATGCATTTAAACCACAGTAGAATTAGCAAGAAGGCATCATCTGCAAACCAGGAAATAGGCCCTCAGTAGACAAGAAATCTGTCAGTGCCTTAATCTTGGGCTTCTCAGCCTCTGGATCTGTAATACCTTTCTGCTGTTTAAGACATCCAGTCTGTGGTATTTTATTGTAGTAGCCCACATGGATTAAGACAAATGCAACTATGGAACTCATGCTGTTCCTTACATCCTCCCTTAGCCAAATTCAATGCTCTCAATTTTTTCCTCCGATCTTCACGTTTGTTTGTCCATTTTGGACCTTAATATCTGGCTCAATCTATAGCTCAGTGTTGAGGCTCCTATTTGCTCTTTACCTGGATGTGAGCACTGTCTCTGATACAAGGAGTGGAGAAATGTACAGTGGATCCACATGGACTCTGGAAACGAACATTTAGCATCGTGCCTATTGTAAGATCTATGGTATGCATTTGGAACTATCCATCAAGAGGTTCATCCGAGTAGTATTTCATAGACTCTTCACTAAAAAGTTCTGTACACACAGACTGGGGGGGAGAACAGACACTGACAAAAGCAAATTAGCAACTTCCATGTTTGTTGTGAATTGTCAACATCAAAGCTGCCTTCTTATCACTTCCAGAGATTTTTCATTTGTGTTTGCTTCCTTCTTAACAGGCTGGAAAAGTGTTTATTTGGAGGATGCATTTAGTGGTAGCTGATAGCATAGTTCTTGCATTAATTGTTAATTTCAATGTGTGAAACACCCAGATCTTTGGGCGTGCGGGTTTGGAATAGAGACAATCAATGGCAACTGTAGAACTCTGCAAATTCGTTGACAGTCTGGCCATTGAGTGGTGGGGTATGGCTGCTCCCCTGGCATCCAGGCTGACTTAGTGTCTCCTTTTTAATGAACAGGATGCAGCTGAATGATCTCCCTGATTTCTGAGGCTGGTTGATGAAAAGTGATGAAGCATCCACCATAGGACTTTTACCTCTGAACTTGGAGCAGCCACAAAAGCAGGTGGGCTGCTTTGATGCTGCCATGTTGTAAGGAAGCTCAAACTAGTCTTTGTGCTGAGGCTGCCTAGAGAGACCTGGAGGCCAAAGGAAGAGGTGAGAGGACTCACCAGTTCTCCCATTCCATCATGGCTCCAGTTCCACCTCCTGTCTTACAGCTCCACGAAAGTTGTTAAGCCAGAATTACCCAGCTGTGTCCTTCCTGGAATGACCCAAAAGAGTAAAAGGTAATGAATGCGGTTTGCTGTTTAAGCCCACCAATTTGAGGATGGTTTCATTATTTAAAAATCATACAACTAGAATATTCTTTTGTGAAATTGATTTGTAACTTAACCAAGTGAAAGACAATATTTGTAAATATTGTATTTCACATCACACTTACATGCCATTATCTAGGTGGCAGAGTCAAAGTTCAGCCTGCCAAGGTCACCACTCAAGTGTTCTCCCTCTAGAGGTACAATCAGCTATCAAATAACCAAGAACTGACTTATTAGAAGACCCTGTGCTACCTTACTGAAAAGAATACACCAAGAGTTCACCAGGCATAGAAGAGAGAAGAACATTCCATGAGTAGAGAGATTGTTATCAGCAGCTCAGGGAAGCAGCAGCTCCATACACATCCAGGATGGGAAGCTTCTGCTGTGGCTGAAGCTCAGGTGAGCCAGCAGGATGTGTGCACCTGGAAAAGGGAAGACTTAAAAGGACCATTGCATTGAGCGGTTTTGCAAAGTCTTGAATGATGTTTTAGGTTTATTCTGTGAGTCAGAGTATGTTAAGTGGTAGAGAAATATCATCAGATGGACATGTATGTGCACATGTACGTGTGCACACGCTCCATCTCTTCCTGCCTCTGTCTCTGTCTCTAAGAAGACTGCTCTCAGCGTTGTGGGTGGGAGTCATCCAATTCATTGAGGTCCAGAATACATACAAAAGGGGAGGTAGGTGAACTTGCAATGTTATACTCTTCTTGGTGCTCCTCATTCTTGAGCCCTTGAACTATGAGAGGAACTTAGCACCATCGGGTCCCCTGGTTCTCAGGCTTTGGACCTTGAATCAGGGCTCTACCATGGCTTTCTTTGGCCTCCAGGTTGCAGGCAGCAGATCATGGGTCTTCTTGACCAATATAATCATATAAGCTTATATATAAACTCATATATATATAAAAGCATTCAGAACGTTTTATGCAGCAATAAAGCAGAATATTTATTGTAATCCTATTTCTCTGAAGTTGTTTTTATATTTATATATGCATAATAATGTCTTGTATATATATCTATATATAACTTTTCTGGAGATTTCTCACACACACACATTCACACACACTAACATACTGTATTTATTATAATATAATATATATGGATTAATAAACAAGTAAATAAGTGAAAAGAGGCTTTTATAATTATAAATCTGAAGTGTGATCATCATAATATCATTGTAGAAATATAGAAGAGGTAATGGAAAGAAATGAAAGTAAAATTGGTAATGCCATGAGATATGTGTTAATATTTCAGAAAAATCTACAAATACTTGTGTATACATATTATTTAAAGTAGTCATTTATGTTCTGATATGTGCCAGGAAATGATAAATGAACAGTTTTATGTCTTTCCATTCACTGTGTCTCTTGTATAGTGGAAGAGGTGGATAACAAACAGGAAAACAACCAATGAAATAACTAAAAGTTGTAACAGGGGATGTCCAGATGGCAAAAGATGTCACCTATAAAAACCGGGGATGCTCCCACAGAGTGGTCAAAGGCTTTGATAAAGAATGATCCTTCAACAGAGATCTAAAGGAAGCCACAGACCAGAGAAGGCTGGGTCAGGCAGAGGGAAGAGCTAGAGTAGGCACTGAAGTGAGAGAGGGTTTCATATGGGGTCAGCTCTGAGACACCAGCATGGTGGCAGGACAAGGAAGGAACCCTGCTGTGACCTGAGTGGATAGGAGCAGAGAATAGGAAGATTTGGTCAGGGCAGCCAAGGCGGGAAGTCTTAGGACACGACAGAGAGCTGGAATCATTTTCCTAGTGAAGACGCATTAAATTGATTTTAAGCAGGGGTGGTAGTTTGGGAAAGTTATATGCATATATAAATATAAAAACAACTTCAGAGAAATAGGATTACAATAAATATGCTTCTACTTTATTGCTGCATAAAATGTTCTGAATGCTTTTATATTTGGATAACACAGCACCACACTATTATTTAAATGGCTATAGAATATTCTGCTATATGCATGTACTATCAATAATTTAACTGATTTCTTATGGATGGACATTTAATTTTGGACTGCTATAAAAAAATGCTGTGTTGAACGTCCATACAGCATGTGTTATACGCTTTCCTGAATCAGTTGCAAGCAAAATTAGTTGAAGAGAATTGCTGGCAAAAGAGAGATGCTGTATAAATTTTGAATATTATTACTAGACTCTCCTTGGAAAGTTACACCGTTTCTATTTCTGATTGCACTGGGTATCGCTTCCCATCACCCTCACACTCCCTGCTGTTTCTCATCTTTGCTGATATGATAGGCTTCAAGATACTGCATCTTCTTCGCTTTCTCATCACCTGTGGCTTTGAGCGTCTTTTCTCATGCTTCATACCTGTGATTCATGTCTTGGGAACCACATGCTTGCATTCCTTTCTCATGATTCTGCTGGTCCAGTGACCTTCTTGTTCTTTCTTGTTTTTTTTTTTTAAGTTCTTAGTATAAAGTCAATAAAATGCCTTTAAATTTCAAATATTAGTTTTGTTCTTGTGTGTTTATACTCACTAACATTGACTTTTATGTTTTCTATTTTTTTAAGTTCAAACTTTGACAGAGCTAGAACATGTTATCACAGAAGTGTTCTGAATCCGTTTTTAAAAAATGTAACATGATCCATTGACTCACTATCATATGAAATACTGAAGTTCAGTAAATTTAGCAGATATAAAATAAAAATACAATAGCTTTCTCATAATAAAAACTAAGGGAAAATACAACAAAAAAGTCATTCACAATAGCAAGAATATTAATAAAATATATGTAAATATATATATATATAATATGTACATACACATTTACTAAATAATATGTAAAATATATACATATAATATATAGATATATTTTATAGATCTACTTTGTATGTATACATGTATATACACACTTAATAAAAATGAATAGAATTTTTGTGATGAAATTGAAGGAGCCTACTTATGATGAATGAAAGAATAAGAGAATGAAGTCACTTATCTAGTCCGAGACTAGCGAAGGCTCAGTACTATGGAAGTGGCAATTAGCTCATACTTAATGTACAAATTCAATGCACTTCTATCAAAGTCCCAATGACTTTTTAAATTGGCGTCTTTTTTCTAACATTCACCTTGAAAAATAAGTACACAGCAAGATGAAAGACAACGCTGAAATGAAGAAGCAAAGAAGACAACTATAATTTCACAAATTAAAACTTTGCAAGTGCAAGCCTACTATTACAATAGGCTTGTAATAGGCTTGTAAGGGTAAGCCTGTTGCTCTCATAACTGGCACGGACGTTGGCACAATGATGAATGAAAGAGAATCCAAATTGGAGCCAAGAACATTTAGGAAGTTAGGATATGATGAAGGCAGCATTAAAATCAGTGGAGAAGCGCACATTATTCAATGAATTATATTGAGACAACTGCAAAACCATTAGTAGAAAGAATCAGGGTCATTTTTCACATGAAAATAGATTTCAGAGAAGCAAAGATTTACGTGAAAAAACAAAAAAGTCAAAAACAATTTAAGTTAAAAAAAAGGTCAAACATACTTAAAGTAAGGTTGTCGCCATAATTTGAGCAAGAAATGAAGACCTGCAAGATGGCAACATGACAAAGGTTGAAAGGCAATGATGCAGAGGTGACACTGAATGACCAGGGGCAGAGCAGTCAGGAGCCAGGGAGTAGTGACAGTGGAGTCTCCTCTTGGAAAACACAGAGAAGCACTGATCTCAAATGTAGCTCCTAGATAGGAAGTTCACAAAGAACCCCAGCTTGAGACGGAATTCTCTAATCCAATGCAAAGCTGCTAGTTTTTACCTAGTAATGTGAGTCTACTGATTCACCAACCAAGGCTCTAGGACCTTTGAAATATTCCTGCTTAAAAATTGCGGGAATATCTGGATGCATGAGACCAGGCGCAGGCTTAAGATCTGCTGCCAGTCAGTTTCTTAGTTCCGCAGGTAGTGTATGGAATTAAACGATTCTCCTCTGGCCTGGTCACGGTTGGGCTGTAGCACTGCTGTCTCTCTGACTGTAAAGTCCTTCCGTGTACCACTGCCCACCGATGCTGATGATCCCACCGGCGTTCAGGTGGAAACACTCAAAACTATTATCATTTTCATACTAATCAATCCTTGCAATTGTGGACTGGCAAAAAAACTAATCAAGGAAATGGTTTCTGGGAATTCCAGTTATATTAGTCAGCATATTTAGTTGAAATCAATAGAATCTTTACAGTAGTACAGAAAAAGAATTTACTAAAGGAAATGATGGAACCGTGTGTCCTCGGGGTCTTGGAGCTGTGCATCCTGGAGTCGCATTGTGAGGGCCCCTTCAGGAACCCTGGCCTCACTCTCACCTGGGAATGAGAGGACACCAGATGTCCCCATGCACACCAGGCTGTCATTTCCAAAGTCAAGCCTCACTGAAGGAACCGTGCCTGAACTGAGCTGCAGGAGAGACAGTTTGGGGAATCTCTGTCTTCTGCTTCGGAATTGCAGGATTGATAACGCTGGAAATCAGCAAGGTAAATGCAGAGTGATCACAGATACCACCTAGGGCTCCGCCGCCCAGCGCTCTCTCAGTGCTATGTCACCACAGGTAGACAGACCTGGAGAACATCTTATGGCAATCCCCTCTCAAGACTCATGATCTCATGAACATTGTGCTGCTGCTCTTCTGAAATTTCATTTTATTATAATGATTATTCTTATTTACTTTCTTTTGAATCTGATTTGGAGTTTTTGAAAAATTATGTCGGGAAATATACCATGATTAATTTTTTGACAGTTTAACACCAAATATTGTAATATATGCTATCTTGGATGGGACCCTAGAATAGAAAAAGAAAATTGGGTAAAAACTAAGGAAATTTAACTAAATAAAGTATGAACTTATCTACTAATAGACCTACATTAGTTCATTGGTTTTGACAAATGTGCCACCCTAATGTAAATGTGTTAAGAGTACGGGAAACTGGTGGAGGGTTATAGGAACTTTCTATCATCTTTTAATTGTTCTGTAAATCTAAAATAAAGCTCTAACATTAAAGAAAAGCTTATAAAATTGACTTGAGACACCTTTTCCCTGTAAGGAAGGAAATGGAAACTTACGTTATTTATCTAAGAAGGAGAATGAAACCCCACTCTGCTCTCCTCCACTTACAGAGCCCGGAGGAAAGTGGGAGAAGAGACTGCCGGGTCACCGTCACTGCCAGTCCTTCTGCGCCATGAAAGGGGAACAGCACAGAGAGGTTTGTGTCAACAAAGCACGTGGGTCCCCGTATGTATGATGGTTATGTGGAGCAAAATCATCCTGAATAATCAGTGTGTGGGGGACAGTCCGCAGGGAACTTTGCCATGTGCTGAGAGGCTCATAATTCACACCGAGGAGGAAACCCTCCAAGTGCCATACCAGTGTGCTGCTCGGCTTTTTGTCCCTGTGACCAAAACAAGAGACAAGAACAACTAAGAGGAGGGAACATTTATGTTGGCTCAGGGTTTCAGAGGTTCGGTCTGTGGTTGGCTACTCCATAGCTCTGGGCCTGAGGTGTGGGCAGACATAGTGGAGGAAGGACGGAAGGACGGAGCAGGAGAAAGCAGCACAGGACATGGCAGCCAGGAGAGAGAGAGAGAGAGAGAGAGAGAGAGAGAGAGATGCTTACTAGAGGCAAAATTAAATAAATAAATAAACCCTGGAGGCGCACCTCCAGTGGCCTACTTCCTCCAGCCACAGCCTACCTGCCTCCAGTAGCCGCCTAGTCAAACCATTCAAGTGGATTAATCCACCAATTAGGTCGCAGCTCTTCTGATCTGATCATTTCATCTCTGGACATTCCTGCATTGTCTCACACATGAGCTTTGGGGGGCACCTCACATCCAATCACCATAGCACCCACTAAAGAATGTCATGCCAAATGCTAGGTATGATTTTTTTTTAATGAAAAGCAAATGGAATACTTACCTCATAAATTGCAGAGTAGGAAATAGAAGAGCCATAATTGGTTTGTCACGAAAGGATGACAAACAAATTCAGATGAGCAAGGACATACACTCAGAATGTGATCTGCTGTGGAAGGGCCTAGAATGTCCTGGAAGAGCAAGGGACAAACCCTATCCACATTGCTCAAACTGTGAGCATAGCTTGCCTTAGCTGATGTTTGTGTTATGGAAGGAACAAGCCACACTGAAGTCTTGTCCTGGTAGTTGGCCGCAGCTGCAGTTGGGCAGGAAGTATGTAGACTTGGCTTGGGGAAGTGGTCTCTCATCTCTCCAATCTCAGCCTCTTGGAAACTGATGGGAGCTACAAATGACTTCCCGAAGCCAGTTCGCGGTATCAAAAGATCAAGGGAGGGAGTCCCTCCAAGACGTATGCTTCACATTGCCCTCGTTTTGGTATGGAGTCCCTTTGCAAGTGCCGTTGGATATCATTACCTGAAAACAAACCCCCAAAACCACAAAAATCTATTTACTTCATTATTTTTGATTTATCAATCTCCAAGTTGTTGTTTCCGTAATGAAGGTGCCTAGATAAAGAGAGGGAAAGTTGGAGCACCCAGCAGTCACTGGGAAGCCTGAGATGATTTTCTCTACGTAAAAATGCTGGTCACAGAAATGTCCCTGAGGCAGGACCTCGACATACTGCAGACCATGGGCCTCCCGTCGCAGAATGTGCTATTGCACGGAACAGCACAGGGGACTGCGATGACCTGTTGAGCATGCTCTTTTATTTGCTAATTGATTAAATTCTCAGAGCATTCTGGCAAGGTAGACGGAGCCAGGCTGTTTCCCCTCTTGGCAAACTGTCAGCCTGAAGCTCCGAACTCTCTGAGCTATTCAGCACAAATGCAGCCAGAAACTGAGCACCACATTTCTAAAGAGAGGAATTCTACTTCCCTTTATTAGGGACGCTGTTTTTACTGCTTGCTAAGTTGATATATAATTGTTATTTACTTGAAAGAATTTATTTATGAGAATGCAGATATACTTACTGTGACCTCTTGTGAAATTTTTGTTTTTAAGATGATTTAATACTTTCAAGGTTAGATCTTGGCAAGAAATTTGCTTAGCTGTCTCCAGGGAAATGCAGTTTCTATTTTAAAGAGCTTAAGGAAGATTTGGAAGCAAAAATAAGAAGAAAAAAAGATGAAAGTAAGAAAATCTGAACTAGTAAGACAATTACTTTTATTAATTCCCTTAAATTATAAAACTTTATTGGAGAAACAGTTTATATTATTTGACTTCTGCTGTTTTGTTCTTAAGCAAGATTATATCCAAGTTAAAATGAAGGTGAAATAGTACACACTCTTGAATTCAAATATGAATTTCATTATCCCGAATTAAATGGTACCAGTTATTATCATCTACGCATTCATCTTTATTTATAACTGGAGAAGAACTGCTATTCTTTCTTTCTCTTTATTTTGAAGTTTCTCAACACAAAACAGTTGTCAAGTGCTATTTAGAAAAGATCCATATACATACACACACACACACACACTTAGCTTTCTTTTTAAGCTCCTATTCTTAATTTGTGATCACTGTTTACACTTCATTTGCCTCTTGCAAAACATTTCTTTTTTGCCAGTATCCTTCTACTCCGCTCATAGAAAGAGGTTCCCACCTGCCCTCTCTAATGAAGCCATTGTGGAGTCTGAGTCAACATCGCACAAGACTTCAGTTCTGTCCCTGAAAGCCCAGCCCCATTAGCACTTCCTTCACCAAGAGTCTGGGCTTCGGAATGAAATATTATTATTTGTCACATAACAAAGCAAATATAAATGATGGGATATTTGCCTAAAATAGTTGAAATTTATGAACACAAGTATTCCCAGACTTGAAAATTATCTTTACAATGACCAGGTCTGGTTAATCTTTTCTTGAGTAAAATAAAGTAATGCAATGACAACGGGCACTAGCTTGCTCCAGAGTGACTGTCTGCTTTTTAGGGAAACCATAGCAGATTGGTCTGAAATCTGCTTCTGTCACTCAGAGGTTGTGTGGCCGATGAGGCTTTCTCAGCACCTTAAAGCCTCATTGTTCTCATCCATGTTAGGGGATAATAAGAATTGCTTCAGAGCTACTGTGAGAACGATCATGCGTTTCCTTCTCTACAGGATCATTCCTATCAGAATGCAGGCATCTTGGAAAGAAGAAAAAGAAATCCACCCTTGGTCTCAGTTTTCTCTTCTGGTGGTTGCTGCACCAGTGGTTTTTCTTCTGCATAAAACAGTTTGGAAGGGCTTCATTTTCTTACCTCCTTTTTGGTGCTCTCCAGCCTGGCTTCTGTCCATCAAAGCTTTGGTCAAGGGCTCTCCATGTCCTTGATGTCACCAGGCTCCATGGACACTTTCTACCTCTCATGGGCAGGGACACATCCCATCTGCCCATCTTCCTGGAAGCTCTCTATTTTCTGATGCTACAACAAGAACTCCGTGGTTCTTTTCATTTCACCACATGCTCCTCATGGGTCCCTTTTACAGGTTCCATTTCTTTCTCTCAAAGTGAAAATTCTCCAGTATTACCATGTGAAGTCCTGGGCTCCTTCCCTTCTCAGTCTTCTATCCCTGAGTCATCTCAAACACCTCAAGACTGGCTTGCCACTCATACTTGGTGCATAAAATTTTAGATCTCCTTCCCATTACTGCTGTCATCTCCAGGTCCATGTGGCCAGCTGCCAGCACAGCCTCTCTATCCAGATCCTAGAAGGTACTTAGAACACACCTGTTGCTAAGAAAGAGTACCTGCTTCTAAGTCTTTTCCTTATTAGTCAATCACACAGCTTCTAAGTCATCAATTAAACATGAGATCCATGCTAATGCCCATTTGCTGTCACATCAAAGTCATCCAGAAGTCCTGGCATGTCTTCCTCCAGACTTACCTTCAATACACTGCTTCCATGACCTTATTTGGAGATAGGTTCTTTGCAGATGTAGTAAGATTCAAATGAAGCCATTGGGGTGGGCCCTAATTTAATAGGACTGCTATCTTTATACAAAAGGGTAACTTGGAGACAGACACTCACAGAGCACCTTTTGAAGATGGGGGCAGAAATTGGGTCAATGCATCTGGAAGCCAAGGATGGCCCAAGAATGCCAGCGAGTTGCCTGGAGCTTGGGGACAGACAGAGGATGGATCCTTGTTTAGGTCCTCAGAAGAAACCAACACTACTGGCATCCTGAGAGCAGATCTCTGGCCTCCAGAATTGCAAAGCAATGGATTTTCATCATGCTTGTGGTACTTCATTACGGCAGCCCTGGAAAACCAACATACCATTTCTGCAGCAGCAGAGTCCCCGTCCCTATCTCACTATATCATCTTTGTTCACTGCTTTAATGATGTCTTAATTTATCAATGTGTATGTTTAATACTTTTCTCTCCAAAAAATAAAAAGTCTCCAAGTAGAAGATCCTTGTTTTCATAATCATAAGTTACTCCTGGTGTCTGACACTATAACTTCTAATCTTTGGTTGCATGTGAAAATAAATGAATGGCTATTTCAGACAGTTTTCAAAACCAGCTGATTTAATACATGCTTCATTGAGTGAGTCCCATGATCATTTTTAGGCACTAGAAGTTCAGCATGAATAACACGGACCAAGACCTGGACTGGGAAAACTGTACAAATATAGGTCCTAAGAAAGAGATTTGCTGAGATATTAGAGGAATGTCCAATGAGACGGGCAGATAAGTGTAAGTTTTTGAAATATGGGAACTCAAAAGAGAAAAATGGCAAAACCAGATATTGTAACTATGGGTGAGGAAGGGTCAAAGCAGAGAGAACCATTAGGGCTATTTTTACAGTTCATAAGAAGCCTAATGGTGGCTGGGGCTGATGGTAGTCACAGAGAATAAGAGAAATGGTCAGATACAACGTATTTGTCAAAGCAGAGCTCAGAGGAAATGCTGACGAACTGAGCTGAATGTGAGTGGTAATAATAGAAAGAGGGCGATCATGGATGAGTGTTGGGTTCTTGACCTGAGCAACTTAATGAATGAAGTTGTCATTTATTAAGATGGGGTCACCGAGGGGAGAAGCAAGTTTCAAGGAAAAGAACAAGATCACAGCATTATATATTTTAACCAGAAATGTTTCGGAGTGACTAGATGAAAATACCACGTGCGCCGCTGGCTGTGTGAGTTTAAAGTTCAGCACAGGGTCACTTCAAGGCAATCACTAAATTTCAAGCCATGGGATGGCCCACATGGACCCTGCAACAGGACAATGAGTAGCCTAGTTTGCAATGTCTATGAGAATGTGATCACTAATCTTCCTTCTGCATTAAGCATGCAGTCAAATTCAGGAATGACTTTGGTTTCAATACTTTTATTGACATCCTGAGCAATGGTGGCCATTTATTTGATTGATTAAAATGAGACAGAAAATGATACATTTCAACACTAGCTCATGTGCTACGGAAGGGGAAGACATTTGTTTCTAGATGTTTATTGGATATTCTTTTTTGCCAACAGACATTTATAGAAACTCTATTATATATCAGCCACCAACTGTATCCAGATTACATAATGGAAAATAACAAGCAGTGTCCAAACTCAAGGAATTTAAAATCTGTGGAAGAAATCAGTGATAGTCCTTGATCCTAACAAGTTGCTGTAAGATTCAAAAGCAATTGGTGCAAATTATGGGTTTGCGTCCACCTCTGAATCATTAGTATCCTCTTTAGACCTATGCAGAGCTTACCTCCTGATATGTCAAATGACTTTTACAAAGCAAGACAGGGCGTCCACGCCAGATTTTTTTCTCGGGAGATCCAAACTTAATTTGATCTTGAACCGACCCATTTTAACTCTTTTCCCAAGACAACTGACATTGTGTTGAAAGAGTATAATTTCTGTGAACCAAAAGATAGTAACCATTCCCAAATTATTTGTAGATATTTTCAATGAGTCAATGGGTGTGAACATTTGAAGTGTTAACTGATGCTGCTCCGGTTCTTCCTGAGTAGTCTTGGACAAATCTCATAATGCCACTGAGCACCATTTTTTCTCATTATTAAAATAGGAGGGAAAGCACATTTTGTGATGTTGATATGAAGATGATAGAAAATAAAGCCCCTCCAGCAGAGGACCAGGCTCTGAGCGTGGCTGAGCCCGTCTACCTCTCCCTGCGTCCTTCTGGCTGTGGCAAGGAGCACCTTGGGGAGTGGGCCTTCGGGGCACTCCTCTAAATCCTGCTGTCCTTGGTTTTGGATTAGCTAGCCCACTGATCTGACAAGTGAATGAACAAACCGTCAGGGATTAAAACAAAAGACCTCTTGGAAAAAGGATTGTTTTTAGTGTCTCAGAAGCATGACTTTTTTTTGTGTCCTAATCTCCTCTGTTTAAGTTTTTAGCAATAAGAATTTTAAAACCACTGAAAAATAGAGGATTAGAAAATAATGTATATATTTTTCCTGATTTTAATTATTATAAATTAATTCTTACTAAAATAAAATTATCAAGGAGTTGGGACTGATATGTACCTGGAAAACAATTTTAGAAACTTAGAAATTGTATTCTATATTTGAACTGAGCATAACAACTTCAGGGGAATTTCTGAATGACCAAATGGGAGTGGAGTGGTCACTGTGGGATGGACAGCTGGAGGGTCCACCCTGTGTCCTCTGCTGCTGGCTGCTGCGTATGTGTCTCTCCATTACACATGCACACCCATAGTATTTTGATAAATAAGAAAAGGGAGGGTCAGAGAGGCCCAGTTCCAGGCCTTAGGTCACATGGGTAGTAGATCAAGTAATGAGAGACATCTACGTCTAAGTCATTTTCTTTCTCTACTACCTCACCCTGCCTGATGATCAGCATTTCTCGTGTGGTAATTGATACGCATTTAGCTTCCAACACCTTGTGACTCTGTCACAGGTTCTGAGAGAGCATTTAAGCACATACCTGTTAGCTGGTTGACTCTTTTGTTGATGAATTTTAGTGTTTGGTTCTTCTCTGATTGGACTACTTGTGTCTCTAGAAGAGTGGAACTCATCAGAATATCAGAAGACTATTGGGTGCCTGCTAAAGGCCGCTTCCCTCAGTGTGCCTTTGCCTGCCCTTTAGAAATTAAATTTGTGTCTTTTCTCCATGGCTTCTCAGGGTTCTCCCCTCCCATGCTCTGCTCTCCCAGAAATAAATTCTGCAGCGCCCTAGGCTCCGACTCCTTCTGGAACCCCGAGGCCCTGGGTGAGAGGAATTGCTCGGCCTCTGACTGCAGAAATGTCGGGCAGGGCTCCTAGGCTGTTGTCCTTTGCCTCACAAACACAGTGGCCGGCTGCGCGGTGGTCCTCCTTGTCCTGCCTTCTTTCCTGTGCAGTCCCTAGCACTCTCTGAGTCATTTCTTGGTTATTTCTGGGAGCTAGGCCCCAGCCATCGCCTGCTGCTGAAACGCCTGGGACCTGGTGGATGGACACTTGGCTTCCCACCCCATAGATGGCATTTTATGTGGTTTTAAAGGACGTCAAGGTTTCCAGAAGGAAGTCAGCCAGTACCAGGAACTCATGTGAGCAGGGATGTGCATTCCATCCATTCCACCATGCGGTTTATGCTGGGTAAGTCAGTTGTGCCCCACAACTGGGGTGGCTGCCGTAGGACATGTGGGTGCTCTGTAAGATGGTGAGGGGAATAGAAAGGGAAACCAAGGCAAGACATTGGTCATGAGTGTGTAAAATCATGCTCTTTTCAAGGTCAGGGAATGAGAAGGAAGATGATTGTTCTATAGCAGTGCTGTCTAACAGAAAATTTTACCTATGAAAATACAGGTGGAAATAACTGAGCAATCTTTTCAGGTTCGGCAGTGCACTCAAAATCTTTTCATTTCTGAGTGCAATCAATATAACCATTTTTAAAAAGAATTAGACACTTAATTTAAAAATGTTGACACTGCAACATGTGGAATACCTAACTTAAATATGCATAGCATGTCCTGCAGCTGCCAGGTTTACCTTGTCTATTTTACTTTTTAGGATGCTGTAAGTTACACCTTGGTTACACCGCTGAAAGACTCACCTGTCCTGGTGATACAGGGTCAGATTTAACATCACAGTTGGGGAACACTTGGGTCAAGTCGCAGCCAGTTCTTTCTTTCAAAATAGGATCCTTGTACACGTTTGCTTACCACATCTAGCCCCTTGGTAGGTACACAGCAAGTCAGGAATGTACTGAAACACACAGCATGAGGAGCACTAATATCTCCTGACCCTTCTGCACATGAGCCGCCTGTCACTCCTGAGCAACAGTCTCACATCACTGAGGTCTGTGAGCAGTCATTTTTCAAGTTCAGCCGGAGTGAGCAATGGAAGGATGCATGGAACAAATGGAACATATTAGAAACAACTTTTTAAAAAAATCATCACAAATGAAGCCCTGGTATTTTAGAATTTCCTTAAATTCACCCTACAAATTGCCTTCCTTCTCCCCCGTATCCGGGCCCACCTTGGTGCCTTTAGGCATGGTGGTGACTGTCTTAGTTGGGGAGGCACCCAGATTAGCATCCTTAAATAAACTCAACAGGTGGGCTCCGCCAGCCTCTGAAGCGCACCCAAGGCTGCCTTCTGAACCCTTAGGTTGGTTCTGAACTCCTGGGCACCATCCCTTGTCCACTTCTGGAAAGGCAGATGAACAGCATGGTGGACTTCTGGGAGCTGCCCACCTCTGCAGTCACCACTGCTGTGGAAGTTCCTGGTCAAAGGCCACAAGGCCTCCGCGCCCAGCAGGTAAAGGAGCGTTCTTCCTGGCAGCCATAGTAACCAGCTGATTGCAGGGCTTCCCACGGGACATTTGTAGCAGTCTATTCATTCAACCAGTTCCTCGAATCCATCACCTTAGTCTTAGGCCTCTGCTCCAGATGCCAGGCTGCTGCTGCTGCCCAGGAAGAGCCTGGCACGGGGAAGGAGGGACAGTCACCTCCAATCAATTACCAGATTGCTCTGAGCTCTCAATAGAACAAGTGTCGGGAGGAATTTTGCACACTTTTTGTTACTAAGTCTTCGAAATGCGGTGTGCATTTTCCTCTTAATAGCACACCTTGATTCAAAACAACCACGCAAGTGCTTAGTGCTCACCTGTGCTCATCAGCTCCTGTCCTGGAAGCACAGCTGGTAGCGCCAGTCTGGACGGCCTAACAGAGCACTTGGGAGAATCCAGAGCTGAGAGAGGAAGACGCCCCGAGGCACCCCGCGGCCCCTGCGTAGTGCTGAGCTCGCTGGTGGCAGGGGTTGGCAGAGAGCCCAGCCTTTGGGAGAGCTGGCTGTGGAGAGCAAGAGCGGTGTGGGACTGAGTCTGAGTCGGCTCTGCCTGTGACTCCGCATAACCAGGAGCACACCAGCGCCTCTCTGAGCCGTTTCTTCACCCGCTAGATGGAGATAGCACCGTCCACCTGTTTGTCCTTTCTCCTGAACTCGCTCTGAGACATCTGAGGTCTGGAGCTAACCCTCCTCTCATTAAGGTCATGGCGCAATCAGAGCTGTGTCCTTCCTCAGTAAAGCTATGACAGATGGTCAAAAAGAGGAGGGAGACGAAGCTCCGGAGATGTGGCCTGTCGGCCAGTTCATCAATCATCAGTGGAAAGTGAGTGCCCAGTGGGTCCACATCCACACTAGCCCTGGAACAGAGACAGCCGAGAGACAATGGCAGGAACACTGCCAGCCACACAGTGGGCAGGCCAGCCAGGAACCCCAAACCTAACCAAAGCACAAACACAACACTAAAAAAAAGGGGCTTAGGGAATTCTGTAATCATGGCCACTTTTAATCTATGCAGGAAAAGACATGATTAAACATGAGTACAGACCTTTCCTTCATCAAACTTAGAAACAGAAATTATGAAATAAATGTGCATTCCTTGCGTAGTTATGTATGCATCCAGATGTGAAGTATGGGTGGACTAGCAGCAAGTGTTAGGAAGTCAAAGGCAGAGGAAGGGGAGGGTGGCCGGCAGAGAGGAGTTAGGTGTGAACCAAGCAACCTTTGGAACAGATGGCATTTGGGTGGAGACAGGAACAGAGAGGGAGAACACTGTGAGTGCAGAGTGGGCGCCAGGGTTCAGGAGGAGCGGCAGCAGTGCCCTGATGTGAGCACCGGGAACGGATGGAGCAGAGTGTGGGACCTGATTCTTGGTTTGGTGCCATTGAGCATGGAGGTGACATCATTTGATTTGCACTTTAAAAAGAGCAAAATGCTGCTCAAGGGCAGTGACATGGACACTGGGCTGCTATTTCTGTAGGTGACGGGGGATGTTCCCTAGGGTGACAGGAAGCTGAGCATCTGAGCTAGGCTCACACTGCAGAGATGACAGGGAGAAGAAAGAGCCTAGACTTTGAAGTCAGGACACCAGAGTTCCGGCCCTCACCCATTAATTTGCCCTGAGAAGCTAGTTCCGCAATATAACCAAAACCAATAGCCACGATCGCTTTAAGAGGTAGTAACTAAGTTCCTGGCACTATTTTGACTCCCGATTGCCACAGAGCAAGCATCCAAAGACTTACTGGCTGAAAACCATAACAGCTTACAGTCTTTGAACCCTGCGTGGGAGTTTCTTGTTGTCTGTAGAGTGGTTGGGGCTCCATAGAAACTGGAAGTTGGTGCTCAGGCCATCGTCTGGCCACTAAGCAGGGACTGTTGTCCAGTGGTCTTATCGTCTTGGCTGCAGATGTCCCCATGTGGCTTCTTTGCAGCCTGGCCACAGATTTCCAAGAAGCTGTGATCCCAACAGCATGTGAGAGTAGGAGCTTCCCATGCCCAAAGCCCAGCTGCAGAACTTACCCAGAGTCGCCTTCACCAGAATTCTGCTGTTCCAAATCCACATTCAAGAGGTGGCGGGCAGCCCCAGCATGACAAAGCCAGCTGGTGGGATAACAGTAGCTCTATTAATCATCAGGAGCACAAGGGCAGGTACTGTACCAGGTGCGCTCCTTTCACAAGCTGCAACGTCTGCCCCAGAAGGAGTGCTGACACATCCCTGCTGTGTGGTTTCAATAAGCCACTAAACCCCTCTGTGCGCCACTGTAAGTGGGGATAATAACAAATCATAATTTTAATACTAATTTATAATGATAAATTTACATAGGAATTTCTGAGGACAAAATGCAATGCAGTAGTGTTCCCTTAATTAAAAATAATCCTGTAATTTTAGCAAAATAAGATGTTTTGAGAGAGAGAACACACAGTTTGTATTACAAAGTGTATCATTATACTAGTTCTCTTTTACTTTTAGCTGCTGTTAATCTCTTAATTTGCCAGTGTATATGTTGCACTTGATCATAGCCAGCTATGTGTAGGAATGAACATTGAATACACAGCATTTGATACTGCCTGTGGTCACAGGCATCCACGGGGGGCTTGGGATGTAGCCTCGCAGACGAGGAGGGCTACTGTACAGTATACAGGGCACTTAGGGGAGCGTGCGCTCCTAATGAACCCCCCTCCTGTTAGCTATTGTGCCTCGTGATGGAGGCAGTGCTGCTCACAAGCACATGGAGTGCCAACCTCAGAACTTGGACTCAATAGCAGAATTCAGTGAAGTTCACTGGCTGCCCTGGCGACCAGACCCACGGGCATTCAACAGAGTGCCAGCCCCCAAGGGCTGTAGTGTTCACCTCACTCACATTGGGGAGTGCGTGCCAATGAGATGGAAGATAGAAAATCACTTGGTAAGCCATTGCCATTCCTATTTGGGTATTACTATTGTTATTATCCAGAGATCAGACAGGAAAAAACAGTATCGGGCAACATAGGCCAAAGGAAGTGAGAGCTCATGAGAATCCGAGTATGCGTGCTGGGGAAGGACACCTCCATTTCTCCAGCGCCACAGCAGCATTCCTCATGGCTCCAGCATTAATCCCACCCTAAAACCCTCTAAGGTGGGTGCCACTCTTCCCTCCTGCTGCTAACTGGAGGTGGGAACTCCACGGCCTAGAGACAGTAAGGCCCAGGGTTACTCCTTGTAACTGTGAATCTGAATTGTCAACTTGACTAGGTGAAGATGCCTCTGAGATTAAAAGGCATCTGAGACTGAATCTTCCAGGTGTGTCGAGAGGGTGTTTCCAGGAATGACTGGCATGCGGGACAGTGAACTAAAACAAAGACCCACCGGAAGTGTGGGCAGTACCCTCCCATAGGTTGGAGGCTTGGACGGAAGGATGAGACAGCGGCAGCAGATGCAAGTCCCATTCTGCTTGAACGGTCCTTGATTGCTTCTCTGGACGTGAGGCTCCAGCTCCTGCACTCTTCCTAAGAGGACTCTGCCAAGGCATTGTGCAGGGAGCTTCCAGGCCTTTGGTCCAGATGGGGATAACTTCACTGATCCCTTGCTTCTGAGGCTTCGGCATCCTGGGCTGCACAGCTACCGATTCCTGCAGCTCTGGAGCCTGCAGACGGCATTGCGGGACCATCCAGCCTCCTGTTGTATAAGCCAATCTAGTACTTCTATCCTGTGGATTGTGTTCCTTTAGAGAATCCTGGCTAACACCCGCTGACAGGGTGGAGCCAGGCCTCAAAGCCTGGCCTCCTGGCCCACAGGCTGTGCTCTTTCCATGATGTCCTGCTCTGGCTCTTACAGGGCTTCGAGACTCAAATTGAAAGCAAAAAAAAAAAAAAAAAAAACTGAATGCTTAGAGGCATTTCCAGGCCCAATCAAGACACAACTATGTAGGCAGCAGAGCTGAATTCTGTGCCAGAATGTATGCTAAGACAAATTCTCTTCTCTCTAGTTGTTAACATGGACCAGTTACTCAACTGGCTGGGAATCCTTTTACATACACACACACACACACACACACACACACACACACGACACACACACACACACACATACACACGTATATGTGTATATATATATTTATATTAAGGAGTTGACTTGTGTGCAATCATATATGCATATAAAGTATCATTATGATATGCATTTGATCCTAAACCATAGTTACCCCACTTCTCCCACACTCCCATTTCTTGATTCTTCTATATTATGCACCTATAATAAGTATAAATTTCCATATATATACGTAGTGAAAAGATTGTGAGTTTTCTAGAATTAAATGATTGCATAAATATTATTTGACTTCTCAGGGGGGTAAGAAACCATATTATTTCGTGTGGGATAGCACAGAGCAAACACTTTTACACTCATTAGCACCATATATTCTGGGGAGAGAGATGTTATTGATTTTCTTTCCTGGATCATGAGAGTGAGTTTCAGAGTGACTGAGAGACCTGTCCTCCCTCCTGAAGTGTGGGTGGTCCTGCACGGAGGTGTCTGAACTCAGGCTGGTGGTCTTCCTGGACATTCTCAATCCTGTGTAGTGGGTGTGTCTACACATTTTTCATTTTGTGTAGTGGGGATTGAATTTAGGGGTTCTCTCCCACTGAGCCACACCCCAGCCCTTTTAATTTTATTTTGAGAGAGTCTCACTACATTGCCCTCACTGGCCTGAAACTTGCAATTCTTCTGCCTCAGCCTCCCCAGTGCCTGAGCCTGAATTGCTGGTCAGGCTTGAGAGTACTCTTCAATGAATGTTGTAATCATTGTTTCAAAAGACCTGTGGGTTTGTAAACTCTCTCTCCTCAAGGGCTACGCACGTACTGTCCCCTACAATTAAAATTAGGTTTTATCCATTGTTATGGATGAAATAATATTTCCCCCAAAAGATTCCGAAGTCCTAACTCCCAGTACTTGGGAACATGACCTTATTTGTAAATGGTCTTTGCAGTAGACCAAGTTCAGGTGAGGTCTTTGGGGTGGGCCTTAAACTAAAATGGCTGCGTCCTTATAAGGAGGGGCATTGGAATACAGACAGACACTTCCAGGGAAGACACTGAAAATGCAGGGACAAGACATCATCTACAAGCCAAGAATGTTGAGACCATCAGAGGCCAGGAGAGAAGCTCGGCCCAATCCCCTAACAGAGGTTACAACCTTGCCGACACCTCCATCTCAGATTCTGGCCTCAAGATCTGTGACAGGCTAACTCTCTGCTCTTTAAGCCAGCCAGTTTGTGATGCTTTGTGACAGTAGCCACAGAAAATGGACCTACCCATGATCTTTCCACAACTGCCTTTCTGAGCTTAATGTGACCTCACCTGGACCAGGGAGGCCCCCAAAATTGTCCCTGGCTTGTTTCAGAATTACCATTTCACCTGAGTATTTCATTACTTCAGTCTAAAATATTTTGTCATTGAATCATGTATTTACAGTCTACCTCACCTCACGGGAGCGTTAGCTTTGTGGAGGGAAGGGTCTTATCTGGGTTGTCCCATCAAGAGCTCTTGGCATGAAGTACCTATAATACAATCATTCAGGAAAGGGGAGGCAGGCAGGCAGGAAGGACTGAAGGAAGAAAGGAAGCAAAGAAGAGAGGAAGTGAAGTTGGTTCTAGCTCCTGTGAAAGCTGTGTATGGCAAGACTTGCGCATGTTAGTACTAATATCATCATCGTCATTATATTTTGCTTCCTGCTAGAGCCCATTTATGAGATATCATCTCTAGGATTTGGAAACTAGTTGAAGAAATCTGTTGCTCCCTGGACATGTGTGTCCCCAGTGGGATTTCTTCAACATCCCACAAGCCTTTGACCTTGAAGTGCACTGGCTCCATGATCTACTAAAAATAAATACTTGCCTTATTAGCATGCTTGGTCATTTTCACATGCTTTTTTTTTTAAATTCCAGAATCTTTTCTACAGCTGGGGCTTGTACAACCCTTGCGGATCTTACTTTACTTCTAATTACATGTGTTCTTCATTTGTAACTCACAGTAACTCTTGTCACCAGTCCTGTCAAATTTGATCCATGACACTTTAATTATTATAATTTCTTTCTCTGCAATAGCAGCTAGAGTGTCCACATAAATTTTTGTTAGGTCGATTCTTGATCGAAAGAAATGACAATTTGGGTTTTAAGGAAGCTGCTGTTCAGTGGGTGCTCGTGAAATAGCTGAGCCTCCTTCATTCCTGCCTGGCTGGGGCTGTTGTGTTTCACTGCCTTCTCATTCTGCCAGGGAGAGAAGATGGCCTAGAGACAGAGCTGCACTTCCATTTGGAGAGTTGCCTTGTATTCCAGTGAAAGCACCTTGAACGGGTCTCTAGAGTCTTCTGTCTTGTGGACTTCTTACCTGTAAGTTGGACACTGCTGTAATTTGTCTATTGAGTGTCCCCAAAGGCCCACGCATTGAAAGGTTGGCCCCCAGGTTGGCACTGTTGGGAGTTGGTGGAACCCTTAAGCGTCAGGGTCCAGTGGGAGGTCTTCAGGTCATTGGGGGTGCCCTTTCCCTGCCTTTCTTTCACATTCAGGTTGAGATGGGCATTTCTGCTCTGCCACATTCTCCCTCCATGAGGTTCCATGACAGACCTAAAGCAAAGTGCCAATCCTCGTGGAAACCTCTAAAACTGTGAACCAAAACTCTAGTATCAGCTAGTGTCTCTGTTTCTGAATTGATTATCTCAGCATTTGCTGACAAACACAACACAGAACACACATGGAGGTAGCCGAACCAGGGCTGCTTCACAGGAAGGTTAACATTCCGCACGACCTAGTTGTGTCCCAGAGAATGGCAGCTGCCCACTTTGTCCTGCTTCCTTCTTTACCCAAATCTTATTTTCTCCTTGATTTCATATGGGGTAAGGAGGAGGGCATCAGGAGGGCAGAAAGAGAACACCCTTCTGCTTCACCTTAAAGGTGCCTAAGCCTTGACAGGGGCGTCCAGGTAGGGGTTCCTGCCTCAGTGTGCACGTGTGAACACACAGATCTGCTCTCCCAGCTTCCCAGAGCTGGAGGACACATATAAATGGCTACTTTAGTCAGTCCTTGTTGATAGGAGTTTCTAGGGACCTGAACAAATAGAAATCCACCCATAGAAATAACCAGGTTGGTCTTGAGCAATACAGAGCCCAAAGTTTCTGATTTTAGACTTTCCCACATTCCTGGGAGGTAGTAGGGGTTTCAAAAATATCAACAGAATCCAGTGAAGCAGTTGAACTGTGGCCTGGAAAAGGAAAGAAGAATGACAGGATCTCGTTCTTGGTCCATCTTGTTTCCTCAACCTAGCTGCTCCCTCTTGTTATGGTTTAGATATGAGGTGTCACTGAAAAGCTCATGTATTAGGCAATGAAAGAATATTATAGGTGAAAGAATAGATTATGAGAGCTGTAACCTAATTGGTGGATTCAACCATTCAATGGATTAATAATTTGAATGGATTACTGGGTGGTAGCTGTAGGCAGGTAGGATGTGCTGGAAGAAGTAAGTCACTGGGGCATGCCCTTGGGGATTATATCTCGTCTCTGGCTCCTGGATTCCTGTCTCTGGCCACCATGAACTGAATAGCTCTCCTCCACAATGCTTTCTGCCATGATGTTTTGCCTTACATCTGGCCCCGAACAATTGAGTTGGCCAACCATGGACTCAACATCAGAAACTATAAGCCTAATTAAAGTTTTCTTCCTCTAAATTGTTCTTGTCAGGTATTTGAGTCACATGGATGAAAAGGTGACACACTCAACTCTCTTGCTCTGAAGTCAGGTAGATGCGGCTTTGGTAGGAAGGAAGGTGGGGTCATCATTCTTTCACAGTTGAAGGTCCAAGGTGTGTGTGCATGCACGCACGTGTACGAGTGTTTGACTGTGCTCAGTCACAGGCATGTAGGGCTGAAGACAGGAGCTATGTTTTAAATATTTCCCATGATCAGCAATTGTGGTGGCGACTACTCTATTAGTAGGCAAAAGGGACCTTGGTAGGAACCGGAAAAACATTGTAATTCTTAGATGGCTGAAGGCCACCTGTATGTGTGAGTGTGTGGGTGCGAGGGTGCGTGTTGACATGAGTAGATCAGAGAATGCAGCAATCCTGTTTCTGCCATTAATGAACTTGGGAATTTCAGGATGAATTATTTAATTTTCTACCTCCTGTGTCTCGTTATTTTAAAGGAGCCTGGGTGGGGCAAGAGCTATTTGGAGGACAACTGATTAGGAGAGTGTCTAGTGCTTTGCCCTTGAACGTGTGCCTTCTGTGCTGTTGTGTGCCCGTCTGGCTCTGGGTGTACTTTGTGGTTCTGAAGATTGCCTGATTTGTCTTCCTGGCTCTCCTGTGGGGCTGAAGTTCCTGATTGCTTGGGGGAAGCTGCTGATCCAGAGGCTTCTGGGGGAAGGATGGCTGAGGAAGGGGAGCCAGGAGGAGGATCTCCTTTGCAGTGGAGGAATGGAGCCGCACTAAGAGTCTCCTAACGCAATGATCCTCTCGGTGACTCAACACAAATCCGTGCTGGCCCCGAGGCTGGCAGGCATGCTTTCTAACACGGATGCTCACCTGCTGCCTCTGTTCCTTCTGGAGCCAAAAGCAGTCAAACCTGCCCCAGGATTTCTCCCAAGACCTCCAACCCAATTGCATTTTCTCTCTAAGAATACAGCATTGTGCTATGCTCTAATTCTCACATTTGTCCCTTCTGTCCACTCTCTTGCTCGTCCATCTGCCCAGGACCCTGAGGCCACCCCGCATGAGCCTTGTCAATGTTTCTTGCCTTCTGGCTTCTGCATGGACCCGGGCAATAGCAGTCAGCGAAACAGGAGGCTGGAGGAGACCGAGGCCCCGGTTGGGTCTTCTGTGCTCAGCCTCCATTCCATGCAGTCACTATGGCTGAGTGTCCTGCCCAGCAACCACTCACTGTGCCTGTGAGAGGGCAGCGGTCTGTTCACAGGGCTGTCTCTCTTTCCAGGGCCTATGACTCCCTCCCTTACCACCTGTCACTCATGTGCTGTCCTCTTCTTGGAACCATCCATTCATTCTTCTGTGAGTTGTCCTTATTGCTCTCACTCCCTCTGAGCATGCCTCAGCCTGGTCCTCCTGAGTGCCCTGACTAAGGCACGTGGCTATTGGCCGCCAAACAAATGTCCTCCACCTTCACAGAGTGGAGTTGTCACTGGGAGGAGGACTTCCACCCTGACTTCATTCCTGGGACCCCTTGTCCCCAGATGGGTCATGGGACCTGTTTGGGCTGGAGGAATTGTGAGAAATAGGAAGCCTGATGGTCCACTTTTAGAATGTGAACCTTATCTTAAGGTTCATAAATAAAAGGAAGCCCCCTTAGGTCAAGAACCATGTGATCAGAGATAATCCATTGTTAAACTCCTTATCGGATATCTCATTACACGATAGCTCTTTTCTGTCCCCGCCCCATTTTATCTTAGCCAATCATGCAGATTGTACCCCTGAGCTCCTCCAATCAGAGTGAAGGGTAGGATTGCATCTGGTTGATGCCCAGGTGTGCTTGCTCATTGGATCCCCTTTGTGAGTGCACCCTTCCGCTGAAGCAGTCTGTCTTGCTCACCACTTCTGGGCATGTGCTTGATTTTCTTATGGTACCCCAGAATTTTTATTAGTTTCATTTCTAACAGAGTTGAGCCTCCCTGAGGGAGCTCAGGAGTGAGAACAGTCAGGACAACTCACAGAGGGACCCAAGCCTGGGTCCACTTCCGGGGCAACCCTGCAGGCCACTGCTTGAAGATGGAGTTATCTCCTGTCTTGGGAGGAGGCTGAATTCCAGAGTCACTGCTGGAGGGACAGGCAGGTGGCCTGGGAAACTTCCTGTAATGTGGTAAGCCACACTGAGTCTTGGCATTATTCCATCAGTTAGTCTATCCAGAGTAACAGAAAGGAGTAGTTTCTTTTCTTTTCTATTTAAAGAGGGAGAGAGAGAGAAGCAATCTTTATTTAGTTTTTCATGTGGCTTTCATTCCTCAGACACTTCATTGTGTACATGGTGCTGGGGTTTGAACTCGCGTCCTCTCCTTTGCCAGGCAAGCACCGTAACCGCTGAGCCCCCGCTCCAGCCCAGAAAGGAGTCATTTCTATTGTACCTTGCATTTAATTTCCCTAAGTTCATTATTGCTAATCTTGGTGATACAACTTTAATCTGAGCATCATTATTGCCAGTTTACAGATGAGGAGATGAGACTCAGCAAGTTCATCTCCTGAGACAGCCCCACTGATGTGGGCTGAATTGTGGCCTCCAAAAACTCGAGTAATCCTAACAGCCAGCACCTCAGAGCATGACTGTGTTTGGAGATGGTCTATAAAGCGGTGATTAATGTTAAATGAGGTCATCAGCATGGGCCCTAACCCACTCCTCCTGGTAGTGTCCTTATGAAAGCACGCGATTAGGATGAGGGCGCTCTCAGAGGCAGGACCATGCGAGGCACAGGTACGGCCTTGTGTAAGTGAAGAAGGGAGGCCTCAGAAGGAGCAGGCCCTTCCTGCAGCCTGATCCCGGACTTCCAGCCTGTAGACCGCTGGGGCGAATGGTGCAGTCTGCACCACCCAGACTGACCCTCTCTGCTACGGCAGCTCCAGGAAACCAACACAGCATCATTGTCAGGATGGAGCCTTGGCAGCCCCCACTGTCCAGAGCACAACCTGGGGCCTTAGCCCTGGATGCTGTCCTCACCCCAGATCCCTGCACATAGGTGAGGATCTCTGGGTCCAATTATTAAGTGAACCAACACAAACTTTCAGAGTCCTCACCTTCTGTCATTTCCCTGCTTGTTCTCTGTGAGCACACTTCCACTCTACGTGGGTCTGGTTTAGCCACTGGCCCTGCCTCTGTTTAGCAGATGTGGGAGCTTGACCTGTGAGAGGCAACGTGATTTCTAAGAGGTGTTGGTGTGGTGTCCTGTAACTGTACCCTCCTGCAGAGGAAGCCGGAGCTCACAGAGGTGAGTGGCTTGTCTGTGGACACCTAACACCGGTCTTTTGACCGTGAAGCCCCCTCTGTGCACTCACGGAGTAGGCAGAGACAAATTGTTCTGCAAGGGATGACATCTCCTTCAAATTTGTTAAACATGGCTGTGCTGCTTAGGGAAAGGAGGGGATTGACAGCGAGTGACGAGTGGACGGACCTCTGCCAGACTCCAGGGTGTAGATGAGTGAAGCTTAGTATGCCCAAGAGAACAGCCAGGGCCCTGGTGGTCACACCTCCATGATGGTGGAGGGACCAGGGTCCAGGCAGGAGTCCCAGTGCCTTAGTTCTGGAGCAGCATGGCTTCCCAGTGGCCTTTGGCTGAGTTGGTGGCTGGCATTGTTTCACTTTTGCATTCATTGGTTCGATGACTTCCATTGGCATCAAAAGTCCACTGTGTCTGGAGTCAGGCATCCTGCGGGATTGTCCAGTTATTTGACCTTGGACAAATCCTTTAATTTCCCTGGGGCTCAGCTTGCTGTTCAGTAAAACGGAAATAGTTAAAATAAGTGTGCTCTAGGTTTGTTGAGAGAAGTAAATATTTTAAACGCCTAAGTACAGAGTTTGAGATTCATACTTGATTCGTCAATGTTAAACCTTCTGCCCCAACATCAGTTCTGTCTCCACAATGTATATCACACTTCAATTGTTCAACTCCCAAGGCAGCTGTCGGAGTTAAACTAGGCGATGTGTTTGCCAGAACTGAAATATTTTAGAACTATCACTTTCATGCAAGGTTATAGCAGTTACTCTTTCAACTACGCTGTCCCAGAGCATAGCAAGTGAAATTTGTTCAGTAAATGCTTATTGAATTGAATCATATTAAATCAAACTCCCTTGCTTGAATTTCATGTTCTTATTGACCAAGAAATTCACAAGGTTTTTCTGGGTCATAATGATAAAATTATTAGATTAACTTTTATGTATTAAAGAAAGGAAGAAAAACAATTTGGATACTGACTTAAAGTTTCAGTGCCTACTTTAAAGGATCAATGAAGAGTTTTGTCCGTAAAAAACAGATAGACTGCCTATCAACCTTCCATTTCCTAGCACGCCAATCATTGCTTGGTCACATTTAAGTAAATGATTTTCATTTTCAAGATCATGTTGCCTTCAGTATTTTAAGGAAACGTAAGTATTTTTAAATGTGTTTCTGAAGGTGATTGTAGGATGGTCCACCTGAGTTCCAGGTACAGATGTCTAATTATTTCACCTATAAAAATAGTGTAGTCATTAGATGGGAAAGTAGAGCAAATATCAACTGCAGATATCAACAGATTAAGTGACAGAGTGCTAGAAAAAAATGTCAGTTGCACTATCCAGGATTACCAGGAAGAGCAGAGTTCCTAGACTGGGTAACCTTAAATTTCTTCCTTCACCGTTATCAACCTCATTGACCAACTGCAGGGACGAGCTAGAAGCATTAGCCGTGAACATTCAGCTCCAAGGCTAATCGAGTGGGTTGATCGAATAGCAGTCAGCTAAACATGATGCCCAACAAGCGCGCAGGCCAGGAGTGAAACCACGCGACCCTGCCTTCCCGTCCTTCGCCTTTAAACACACGGAGTTCTGAGTCCGTCTGTGCAGCCTGGGCTCCTCCCGATCCCCACGGGCCCTCTGTAAGATTCTCTCACCTCACCCTGCGAAGCGAGGACATAAAACTCCAGCATTATCAGGAGATGAAGAAAGGCCCGCACTCTGAAGCCAACACAAACACACAAAGCCACTCTGTTTGTTCTGCAGAGCGGAGGGGGAGGCTTGATCTTTAAATACAGTTTTTTTTTTTCAGTCAGAGAAAAAAACAAGATAGCATAAAAGCTGGTGCTTTTTTTTTTTTTTTTAACATAAAGGACCAGATCAAGGCTTAAACATGTGTACTTTAAAGATGAAAGAATAAAGGATTCCCAGGCACTGTGATGGCCTCTGGCAGAGGAGAGACGTGCACTTTAATTTTAGCTTTTTCTCTACACTTTCGATTGGAACGATGGCAGCACAAAAGCCAGACACAGGTGCTTCCTGAGTTTAGAAATGAGATCGCGCTTTCATGTGAATCTCCACTATGATAGAAGGAGGTGACCCCATCATGGACATTGTCCAAAGATTCACTAGGAAGAGGAAGAAGAGATGGACAAGTCCCCAGGGAGAGGAGGGACAATCTCAGGAAGGCAGAGTCATGAGTTGAGCCAACTCATGGAGCCCGTGGGAGCCGGAGTTCTGAGAAGAGACTTAGATTCCCTGCTTCACCAATTTCCTCTGGGTTTTTTTCTCACAAATTTGAATAAAATCCACATGGAAGCAAAGAGTATAGGGAGTAGAATTTATTCAGGTGAGATGAGAGAGAACTCCCACTGTGTGGGAGGGGTCCGATAGTGGAAAAACCCATTTTGTGGGCTGCTTAGGAGCTTCCATGGATCTGGGGGAGCATGGAGCAACACCTATGTTAAGACAGTATTCAAAAGGAGACTGTCATTCTTGTGACTCCATCCGGGTTCACTCCCTCCTTCAATTTTTCCTGTCTTTCTGGGATAAAGGCTGGAGGCTTTCCCACAGGTGAGCATCAGGGTCTTCCACATCTGAAATAGGCCTTGATGGTGCTTCCTGAATATTTCTACCATTTAGCTTCCTGGTGTGGTCTCTGCATGAACCAGAGCTCAACTGTGGCCCATTGCCTGTGATTGCTGACCATTGACCATTCTCTTTCTCCAGTCGCTGGCACAGAGGTGCACATGATGAAGGAAGGAAAGGGACTTTTCCTCTTTAGACCCCCAGATGAACCCCCTAGAGGACGTGTGTTGGAGTTGAAAACCATTGTTCACCTGGTGCTCCTCTGATGGCCAGGGATGGAGCGTACCCATCTTGCCCTGTGCTCAAGTGGAGAAGGATGACCCTTCATGACCCTCGAGGCTGACACACTGTGTCTGGCAGCTCAGGCTGTGGCTTCAGGACACTGATTCTTCACTTGCTTCCTTGCCAATTTTTAGCCACCTTTATTCCTGCGTTATGCTTGAAGTCCAAAGCTCTTGCCCCAAAACCAGCCTCCCTGGATAGGTTTGAGGGAGTGGGGAGGTGCCAGACGTGACCTCCTGCCCAAGGCCTGTCACAGTGAAGGATTCAACACTTGCGATGCTGTTGTTCAGCGTGTGGGGTCGGGATGCACAGGGGTGATGTCCAAGGACCAAGGCTAAGGCGTGTCCTATGAATAAGGCCTTCGTTCTGTGCATCCAGGGCAATCACCAGGAGAAAAGCTCAGGGTCCAGGGCAGGAGAATTCTGACCATCCGGGGAGTCCTTCCTCGTGGGAGGCTGAAGATGGGTTTTCCAGGTTCTCTGTGGTCAGAGCAAATCATCCCTCCCCACTGATTCTCCCACTAACCCAGCTGCCCAGTGGCACTGGCTTCAGGAACAGCAGAGCTCAGAGCTCTGCTCCGCACTGAAACCTCAAAGGCTACTCCACCTCTGCGGCTCTCAGCCCTGCCCCATGACGCTTCTTTCTCATTTCTCTGCTTATTTCCTCTTCATGATATTTAAAACTTTTCATCGTACCACATTTTACGTTCATGTGTTCATTTTTCCTTCTGTTTCAGTTTCTTTTGCATTTGAGGCCCATCTGTATCGCTATTCATAAAAACATGGTTTATGGCATTTATTCCTGCACATAGGAGCACTTCACATATTTAATCAGCTTTTTTAAACTATTCATATTTTTTCAGTTCTTAAGCCCCAAGTTGACATATTCTTTTTTTAAAAACAATTTTATTAAAGAGTTGAGTTGTCAGACAATCAAAAATGCATATAAAGTGATGATATGATATGCATTTGGTCCTAAATCATAGTTTCCCCTACAATGACTACATCAAAACCCAGGATTGGGGAAAAGGCTGTTAACCTCATATCTTAGAGCCAGCAAAGCAGGGCAACATGCAATCTAGGGGACCTCTAGACATGTAAGTGGGGGAAGGAGGAAGGGAAAGGCAGGGGACAGGACAGGGACACCTTCTCTTTTAATGCCTTCTTGACTAGAATAGAAACTCGAAAAGGGCAAAAACTTTTTATTTCCCTAATATTTCCCAAAATGTATTGGTTCTCTTAAAATCATAAATGTATGGATGTGGGGATGGACAATTGATTTGCAAGCTTGTAAATACCAGAACCTTGGAAGGGTGATCCCCATGGAAACGGCTTCCTCTTTGGTAGTTTTATTTAATTCTATTGAACTACACAAAATACTCTTTTGTGTATTCCATTCACAAACTTGGATCATCTCTGCTACCTGCCTTGCTCTCATGCTCTGGAGATAAGGAAATACTCCCCTGTCTCGTTAACTCTAGTGATACTTACCTGTCCACATCCCCACCCCTGCTGCTGGAATCCTTGCTCACCTGGGCCACCAGAGCAGCAACCGAACCCTTCTCTCTATCTTCATGTCAGTGTTCGATAGCCTGTAGACGGTAACCAGAAAGATTGTTATGAAATGAAGACCTGTTCTGTCAACATGTTCAAATGCTTTTCCATATTTAGGAGAATTGTTTTCCAGCCCCATTTTATTCTTGGCTTCTGTACCCTGGGCTCCAGCATCATGAAATCCTGACAGCTCTGTGGTTCGTCTCTGGGCAACTGCAGATGCACAACATGGCATTGTTGTCACATTAGTTGTCAGCAGGAGTGGTCCTCCAGACTTCCATTTCTTCTTTTCGGTAGTTGGTATTCTGTCATTCATCTCTTATGAGCCTATAAACGTCTTGATTCCAAAGACTACACCCTGTTAAGCACTGTACGTGCACCACCTGAGCGGATCCTCAGCATGCCTGGGCATCAATACGTATGTAAACGGCACAGTAACCACCAGTCCCCTGGGTGATCCGGGAAGATATGCCAGTCTTCTGGAGTCTAAGTACATGAGAAAAATGCTTCCAAACTTGCATATTGAGAACCAGACTTGAAAAGCTGGGTTGCAAGTGCTCAGGGGAAATATTCCTCCCTGGCCATCAGCCTCCTGCTGGTCACCTCTGTCTTCCTCTCTCTAACATCAACTCTTGTTATGTGAAAATCAGCCAAGAAAAGCTCGTAGCTCAACAGGATGGCCTCAGTGGTGCTTTCCCCATTCAACTGGAAAACTGAACCAAAGTACTCATTTCGTATTCTCCCTCAGCTCCTCTGCTTCTTACAGGCCATTATGGTGACAGCTACCGAAAGGTTTGGCTTTGAACAATACCTCCTGCAGCCAGAGAAAGACACATAGACACATCCTTATGTGTCTGTGTTCAGAAACATGGATTTAAGATAAGTACGTTTTTCAGGAGTGCAGCGCAGCACCACGGATTGAGACCTTGGACCCAGGTTCGGAACATGCTTGTCTCTACGTAGAAGATGGAAAAAGATCCAGTTCTTCACTAACTGGATAGAAGAAGGTCAAGAGGGAAAGTATAAATGCAAGCTCATTTGTAAGAAATAAGTTAATAATAATAACAATAGCAACAATTGAAGATGTGTTTCTTGGGGAGAGCTGCGGCATTCTACAGCAGCAAGGGTGGAGACCGCCGGCTTCCATATTGCCACTTTTATCCATGTCAATAGAGAAAGCCAGGGAGAACAAGGCTGGGTGCCTGCAAAGTGAGAGAAACAGCTAAGGACCCCAGAGCCCCCAGTCCTGACCAGCATGGTGCCTCCTCTGGTCGCCTTGTGGTACATGAAGAGTGGTTGATTCCTTCAAGGTGCACTGGTTGGGACTCTCCAGATCTGTGAGTTGAACCCCATTCCAGGCATTCTCTGAGCCATCTTCTTTCAAATTACTCTTTTCCTGTAGATCTAAGCACTTAAAAGGTGTTCTGGAGCTTGGATGAAACACAAGCAATTTCATACTCAATTCTAGGAAGGAAATGGAGAGATCGTGGACTGGGGTATCAGACAATTTGAATTTGAACTCCACCAATTCTGCCAAATACTGCCTATGAAACCTGGTGGGTTTACCCTCTTATTTATTTTCTCTGCTGCGAAGATGACGATCATTACCATGAAGGCAGTTTCTAAGGTCCAGATGGAATTGTGCCTCTTAAGTATCTGGCATAGGACTTGAACATATTCTCTGTTTTTTGTTTGCTTTTTGAATTGGGGATTGAATCCAGGAGCACTTTAACCCTGAGCTACAACCTCAATCTTTTTTTATGTATGTATGTTTGTATTTATTTTTATTTTAATTCAGGGTTTTACTAATTTGCTTAGGGCCTCACTAAATTAGCTGAGGCTGGCCTCAAACTTGCAATCCTCCTGCTTTAGCCTCCTGAGTCACTGGGATGTACCCTCTTTTATGTAATGTGTATATTCTACCAATCCTTAAAAAAGGAGGACAATGGCATTTAGGCTGATATAGTATTTTGAAATATAATGTTGGGCACAATTTTTACATTATCGCATGAAAAATACTTTCAAATTTTTAAATATCCTAAATATATGTCACCAAATAAACATTTCTTTAAAATCCATAAAAAGCACTTACAAGTGAATCTAGTAAATGTGTTGTTCTTTGTAGAGCTCAGTGTGATGTTGCAGAAGAATGAGGATCACAAGGAATCTCAGCTCAGTTCGTCAAAGAAAAGCTCAAAATCATTTGTTTTAGGAGAATATATAATACATATAACATGTGTGCCCCGATACACTTGCATTATTGCAGTCTTTTTGTGACTCCTCCACCTCGGCCTCCTGGGCCACTGGGATTACAGGCGTGTGCCACCAAACTTGGCGATTGCATTCATCTTTAAATGAGCTAATTGCATTTAAAGTCAAGTGCTGCAAAGGAGGTTAGCATCTTCATGACTTCGTATCTTCACATCTGGCAGAATGATCATGAGACAATTGAACATGAATTTTTATTCTCACTTTCTCAAAAGATAGGTGCCATGCACATCTGGGCATCTGGGAAGAGCTCATGTGGTTCTTGCCCCATCTCTCAATCTGCAGTGAATTCAGAGCAGCCGCCATCCTCTCGGGTTCCAGCCGGCTCACTTACACGGATGGGGTCATGGTGCTTCTCAGTACCCCCTCAATTCCAGCCTAATTTAAAAGGTTGAGTAAAATTCTCATGACACAGATAAACGGCTCCACATTGCATATACTTTCAATCTTTTACTCAGTCTACCGGGTGCAGCCGTGGGGAGGACACCTGTGGCCCCATCCCCGTAGGACTTAGGAGCTAGAGATGGACACACAGAAAGGAGAGCCAGGTGCCGAGTGGGGTCTGTTCAGGATTGAGGGAGCATGGAGGGACATCAGTGTTGAAGGGTCAAGGGACCGCTAGGCCGATTCCTCCAGGATGAACGCAAGTGACCACCTGGGAGAGGGTGGAGATAGGGGAGGTTTGGAAATGGCTCCAGGCCAGAGAAGGTGTGGACATAAAGCACAGACAGCCTGTCCCCTATCCAGGGAAAAGGACAAGATTTGGTCCAGTTGCATCAAGAGTCCAAGGGCAGGCGCTACACCAAGGAGGAGGGCGAGACTCTTCCTGTTCCTCTTGTGGGTCTCCTGCATGCCAAGCAATGGCTCCCTGCAGAGCCACATCGCCAGCCCTCCACCTGTTCTTCTAAGCTACCGAGATCAGACTTTGAGACCAGACAGAGGCCTTGGAGTATTTTAAACAGGTAATTATTATGATTGCCCTCATGAATCACGTGTCACTCATCCGAGGTGAATGCTAAACGCTCCCCGTGTCAGGGACAACGGGCCTCTCAGAATCATTGCTTCTTGGTTTTATTCCTTAATGTTTCCTTGACCCCTATCCCTCAATGGTGAGGCCTTACCCCTTGCCTGGGTTTTCATAGCTTTGTGAGCACCTCACTGCCAGCCCCTGTTCGAGGGTGCATGAGGGCGAAGCTGCTGCTCTCTCCCGAGCTGAGCTGCTGGTCCAGGAGCTGCAGGAGCACCTCCCCCTCCTCCCTGATGTGGAGCTGCCCATGGCACCGGCACCGGCACCGGGATGGCTGCTCTGGAAAGCTTGAGATTGCCGACGGTGAAAGGGGTCCAGAAACCGCAGCACTCACGTGGCCGTCTCCTTTCCAGCGCCCGTGGCGAAGGGCAAGACAGTCTCCATCTTTTCACCCCAGCTGCACTGAAGTGTGGGAGCACACGGGATGGGAAGACCCAGGGTATGGATCAGACTTGCGGCTGGCAGACCCTCAGTGCTCAGAGTTTTCATAAGGAAACGCGGGTCATCCTGCGTGCTGGGCCTGCAGAGTCCTGGTCTGTGGCCAGCACCAGCAGGAGGGTAACACTCTCCACTCCGCCCTCCCTGCCTCCTCTCCTGGGGAGCAGAAGGGACGTGGCTCGGTGGTGAGTTTAGAGGGGACGGAAAGGGCAGGTCCAGCCCGCTGGCCCCTTCTCCTCTCATCAGCAGGCCACTGCTCCCTGCCTTGTTCCTTTCCCTAGAGGGAAAGGGCATGTCTAGCTGATCCTGGGGTGCAGATCTCAGCCTGTTCCCCAAGAGCGTCTTCCCCTACACAGGAGGCATCACTTCATTCTCTCAGGTTTCTTATGGCTTACGTGTTGGATTGTGATCGGTTCTGAATTCAAGGTTGGGAAGCTGACTCCTCACCTGGCCGCTCAGGAAAGCAAGCATCTCCTGGCTCCTGAGGGGCTCTGCTTAGTAGGATGGGTTGGCTCGACCTCAGTGCCAGTGCTGGAATGCAGGAGACATATTCATGTTGACCTCTTTCCTGGGCTCATCAGGACCAGCTGCTCATAGAGATTTGGGAGAGCCACAAACTAGTAAGGTGACCTGACTGGCCTTTGGAACTTCCCAGAATGCTGCCAAACAAAGCTTTGCAAAGGAGGACAGGGCCCGCCGCCCACCACCCACCGCTGGTGCTACAGTTTGTGGAGGAGGCTCAGCTGTGTGGACACAGATGCTCCCCATGCCTTGAAGAGGAGCTTCGATGGCTCCCAGCCACGTGAGGCTGGGGTGCTGTGCACTGAGTGTCATTTGCCAGGCTGCCTGGCTGGCTGTCCTAGAGGGCTGGGAAGCCAGTTTAGCCACCTGGAAATTCGCAGCCTTACATGTGACAAAGTGGAATGAGCCCTATTAGAATGCATCCCACGCCCCTGTGAGAGATGTCTTCAGTCCTAGGTATTGCTTTGACATTAGGGGCCCCAATTTGAACCATGTGACATACTCCAATTGTTTTTTTCTCCAGAAATGAGAGTCAGGTTAATGAATGGCATTCCTGATACACTGATCAGGTAAAATTTCAAAAGGACACCCTAAAATAGAGGTTTAAAAGCTACACGTGTTTGACAATTGAAATGGGCATTGCTGACAGGCCACTACATGGCAAAGTATTTCAAAGAGCATCTCACTTCTGGATCCTTCTGCTTCTGCAGCTCTGTGGCATTTTATTTTAACCAGGGACTCCACATTCTCAACCTCCTTTATTCTTATTGTCTCCCTAAGTTGCTGAAGCTGGCTTTGAACTTGCAATCCTCCAGCCTCAGCCTCCTAAGCCACTGTGATTACAGATGTGTGCACTGCACCCAGCTATCTGTAGCATTCTTTTAAGAACTTCTTAAAATTACTTTCTGTCAAAAAATTAAGTAGCTTTATATGTAAAATGGAAAATAAAAGCACATATGTACACAAAAAAATAAAAACCAGCCCTGATTCCAACATCAGAATTAAATACTTCTAATCAGATCACATTCTATTTTGTCACCTGGTTTTTCATCTTTCAGAAGAAAAGATTGTAAACATATCCTTAGATCTTCAAATAGTTTAAGCACCATTTTCAGTGCCGCATTGTGTGGCTGGAAAGTGTACACACTATTGGTCACCCAATGTGGCAAAAGACTACCCAAGCCACCAGTTCCAGGTCAGATCATGAGAGGCATCTTGGAGGAGGTCTGTGGTGAAGAAGCACATGGAAAAAGCTGTATGTGACCCAAGCAGAGTGTCCTCTCCAATGTTCTTAGATGTGAAAACTTCACACCTACTAGCATGATTATAGTCAGATTGGCAAAGATGAAGAATATAAACAATAACAGATACTGGAGGGGTTGTGGTGAGATAGGAACACTAGCACACTGTTGATGGAACTGCAGACTGCTACAGCCACTTTGGAAAGCAGTGTGGACACTCCTCAAAAAATTAGGGATGGATCCTCCATAGGAACCAGCTATCCCTCTCCTGGGTATTTTCCCAGTAGAGCTAGAATCAGCACATTACATGGCAAAAATCTATGTTTATAGGAGCTCCATTTGCAATAGCTAAATAATAGATTCAATCCAGATGCCCCTCAGTGGATGAATAGATCCAAAAGATCAGGTACACACACACACACACACACATACACACACACACACACACAGTTCTATTCAGCTATTAGAAACACCATTGTTATGGTCTTTGAAAGTAAATGGATAGCAGTGGAAGAAATCATGCTGAGTAAAATTAGTCAAAACCAGAGACTCAATGTCAAATGTTTTCCTTTGTTTTTGGAGGCTAAAGAAAAAACCCAGGCTTAGGTGAAAAGTCAAGCCCATATAGTAGACTCACCAAAGTCAAAGCAACACATAATGTAGGGGAAGCACAGATATGCAGGGTGGAGAGAAGAGACAGGAGGGAGAGGAAAGGGAGGGATGGTAGGGAGTAATCTGCGGTGGGGAATCAACAATGTAGTTTACTCGTTACTCCCCCATAAGCTAAATAATAATTGGGCAATCATTTAATTCTGAATAAAATAAAAAAGAGAAAAATATTACAGTATTTTCAAGAACACGGAGAATCTGCTCAATGTTGGTGGGAATGTAAGTTCAAACAGCCTTTAGGGAAAAAGAGGGAAGCTCCTTAAAAAAATTAAAGAAGAGAAGCACCATATGATCTAGCAATTCCAGTACCAAAACCAAAAAGAAATCTGCGTGCCAAAGGGCCCTCTGCTCTCCTGTGCCCATTGCGACATTTTCATAAGAGCTGAACAATGGAATCGACCCAAGTATCACAGGAGAGGAATGACTAAAGGACAGAGGTCTGCACGATGGAATGCCCTTCAGTCCCGGTGCAGAGGGAAATCCCATTGTGCAACCCCATAGATGGACTTGGAGGTCATTATGTTAGGTGAAATGAACCAGGCACAGAGAGGCAGATGCTGCAGGATCTCACCACATGTGGAATGCTGAGAGAATGAGCTCTCTGAAGCAGAGAGCCTGCGGCCGGAGTGGGTGGGCAGGCTTTACCCATGCATGCAATCTCACTTAGCTATCCCACAGCGATTAGAGTTAAGAACAACATGGTAGTCTTGAAGATCACTGAAGAGGCTTTCTTAAGTGTTGTCATCACGAAGCAATCGTAAACATGTGAGGGACAGTGTGGTCATTAGCAAAACTTAGCCACTCTGATGGCTACTTATTTCAAAGCTACCTGCGGCATACAATAAACATACACAGCTTTCACTTGCCAATTAAGATATTTAAGAAAGAGGATCTTGGAGAGAAAAAGGCTTCTTCAATTTTGAACTCTAAAGAGCAACATACTGAGGAACAGCTCCAGGGAGAGGAACTGGCAGCTGATTAGGGCTTTCTTAACTGGCAGACACGGATGGCCCCAGGCTACCCAAGAGAGCTCTAAGATTGCTACAGCCTGGTCCCTGTTCCTCTGCCTTATCGCCCCCACCCACTTACAAATAGGTGTTATCTTGTCCCTGTGGGTGTTCCCACAGGGGTCTCTAAGAGGAGCCACCTTCAGATCTGCTGTGTAAATTATCAGAGACAGACCTTGAGCCTGATACCATTTTAATTGTTTTTATTTTTTTATTAGAAGTATATAGAGATACAGTTGAGGGGGAAACATTATCCAAAACTTCAAATTGAATGACTTTCAGAGTAATAGGGGGATGGCTCTCTAGGATACTTGGAGGTGTAGGGAGGGGGATGGGGAGGGGGGAGGGTATATGAAGAACTCATACAAGTCTGGTGATGGGGAAGATGGTGGAACCATCCCAGAAGCTGATGTCATGCCTCCACGAGCTACCCATTTAACACATGAGTTCTTCTGATACCATTTTTAAATCAGATCACTATGTATTTTGTTTGTGGAGGGGAAGCAGAGTATTTGTGATGAGGAGTGTCCTGCAGGATATTTTACTGTTGTTCAGTCACTTCTCCTTCCTGTCTGCTTGGAGGATTGTTTCCAGGGAAGATAGAGGAAGTACTGACATGCCCTTTTAAAGCAAGATACTTTTCCACTCTCTGGAAATTCCCATAGCCCCACCAGCCCCCTTGCCTCTGGCCTTCACCTTGAGAATATCACATTCTAGGTAAGACACCCTCATTTTAAGTCTTGGGATGAGGAAATAGGTCAGGCCATTCAAAAGCAACCCACATCTCAAAAGAGAACCCCAGCGCTTACTATGAGTAACGTGTAGATATTAGTTTTGGTCAGCCTCTGAAACATTGACATTATTTCTTGAATTATATTTTCACAGCAAAAACAGAACACAAAGTACATAAAGCAGAGATATTTGGAAAGTGGGTTGAAGTAGGCTTTGGAGGATTTTAGTCATCTGATTTTTATTGTGTATATTAAAGAACAGCTCACTATTTTTTGTGTGAAAAGTATGAAAATACACACTTTTCTACTTGAAACATTTTACACTGTTTAACAGTGGGGAGTGCATTCACATTGCTGTGTAACCATTCCTACAGTTCATCTTGACACTTACATGCATTAAAAAAGTACTAAATATTTTTTAAAGAGAAGAAAGCACTCTTTATATACTTTTGAGTGGTTAATATTTTATGTGCATTCCAGGAGAAATGGTTAAACTATTTCCATGGAGGTTTCTTCTTTCTACATCTCCCCTGACCCTGATTCAAATTGTGGAAGCACCATCAGAAATTCTTTGCCTTGAAGAATTTCTTTCTGATTAAAACAAAAACAAAAACAGATGTTCTGAGACCACAGTGTCGCTCTTTGTCCTTTTTAAACATCTAGGCTCGTTGGAAACTCTCTCCACGGAAGAGAAGGGGAAAGAAACGTGAAGCTATGAGGATGAAGAGGGCAAGCAGGGAAGAGGAGAGGGACCTGGAAGCAAGAGAAGAAGCTATAAGTTTGGAGAGGAGGTGGTGGCTGCCACCATAGGGATAGAGAACACCAGGTTCCTCCACTATGGTCAGCCCTGCTCCGCGCAGCTCCAGCGAGCTACCACCAAATGCTGGAAGAACTGGATGGCAGCAAAGCCATCAGACTTCCAGGAGGATTTCCTAGCAGCCAGGATGACCAGAAGGTCAGAGGCCCTGCCTCCTTCTCTAAGTGCCCATTAGACCTCCAGACCTCCAATGCCCCACAGATGAAGGTCCAAACAGACTGGGGCTGAGTTTCCTACCTAGCTGGGCAGGAGGCATTTAAACTGATTTAAAGAAAGGGGAAAACTGTGGACCTGAGTTCATGAACTAAGTTTTCATTCCTTACTTATAGTCTTACAAACCTCATTTTTCACTGCGGAGAAGGTAAAGCTTAGGATCTTAGACAATTTATGCAAAGCCATTCGCCTTACACGGTAGAGTCAGTGTTAGGACCCAACCTGGGTGCTTCTATGCCTCCCAGAACTAAGCCAGAGTTTTCCAGGACTCAAATGTCTACTGCCAAACGTGCTTTGAACAATTACCCACAAGGATATGAGAGGAGAATCTGACAATTATTAACGATCAGAAGACCCCACCTTCATGTCTTTTCCAGTGTCATTTGTCTAAGGGCCTCATGATGAATTATGCTTTAGCACCGGCCAGTGATTTACAAACGCAAAGCACATTGGTTGACAAGAGTTAAGGAAACACGATTTTACAGCAATA
>PVKS010005024.1:0-88171 GCA_004027875.1 Aplodontia rufa
GGGAGACTTCACTAAGCATAATTCTGTCCATCTCCATCCATTTGACTTCAAAAGCTACAATATCATCTTCTCTGATGGCCGAGTAGTATTCCATAGTATATATGAACCAAAGCTTTTGTATCCACTCATCAAGTGAGGGGCATCTGGGTTGGTTCCATAATCTAGCTATAGTAAATTGAGCTGCTATAAACATTGATGACGCCACATCACTATAATACGCTGATTCTAAATCTTTTGGGAAAATTCCCAGGAGTGGGATGGCTGGGTCGTAAGGTGGTTCCATCCTTAATTTTTTGAGGATTCTCCAACATACAGTTATTGATCTTTAACATGATTGCATGTAACTTTGTTCAATGATTAATGTATTGATAAAAATACCACCAAGTATTCTTTTCCTCAGAAGGGAATAATATTTTGATTCTCTTCAATGGAGATTTTGAAAGTTGCATGTTCATTTTATTGAAAAAATAAAAATGACTTTTTTAGCCAGCAAAAATTTCCAAAAACATTTCTTTAAATTATTATTATTACTAGTATAGTGCAAGAAATCATTGCTTTTAACCCAATTGAAATAGCTGAAAATTTTCAGTTTTCTATAGATTAGACATTTCATTAAAAAAGGAGTAACATATATATTTCCCATGCTATTTACTGTTTTCTAAGTTGTTTAAATATATCATGTGCAGTCATGCATTCCTGAGGGGTGGGGATACAGTCACAAGGCAAGGTCACCATTGTGTGCACATAGAGCATATTTAGCACAAGCCTAGATGGTACAGGTCATTCACTCAATGTAAGCTCTTGATGTAATCAAGAAACACAGTAAACCCAAGGTATGACAGGCTGTTGCTGGCATAACAAATCATAATTTTACAGTAAATTTTATTGTTACAAGGAGGGCCTCTAAAATAGATTGTATAGTGAATACACAAACCAGTAATATAGTCATTTTTTATCAAGTATCATGTACTGAATATAATTGTATGTGCCACAGTTTTATATTACTGTCCGCACAGTATGTTTGTTCACACCAGCATCACCACAGACGTGTGAGTAACGTGTGGTGCTACAACATGATGACGCCTACGATGTCACCGGATGGCATGAGGGTTTCAGCTCTGTTCTAATCTTCTGGTGCCACTGTCTCACAGGAGGCCCATCATTGCCTGGAACATGGTTATGCGGCATGTGACTGTACAAGTGACAAGATAGATGTCACCACTCTCAATTCAGAGATAAGGAGACCCAAGTTCAGGGAGATTAACTAGCCAAGTATTCTAGGAAGTGGTGGCACCAAAATCTCAGCTCCCAAACCCAGCGACCTTGGCTGTGCTGTGCTTTCTTTTCGAGAAACCTCTTGGAGACTGCATGAAAGTTTTTGAAATTCCTTTTTTTTGTTGTTGTTGTTGTTGCTGTTGTTTAGAACTAAGACCATACTTTCTAAAATGATTTGAAAACTCATGTTTAGTTTTAGAACATTCTGAGACTTTGGACATTATATTTGAGACATTACTATTGGAGATAGCAAAGTAGACAAAAGTGTGATATAGGTTATATTGTAAAGAATTTGTGCGTATTACTTGCCACTTAAAAAAATGTAGTATTGGGGATTGAACCTGGGGCCTTGTACGTGCTGGGCAAAAATTCTACCATGAGCTACATCCCAGCCTCTTCTATTATTATTATTATTTTCTCTTTTTTTTAATTGCATCTTTAAGTGCAACTTGAGAATCTGGTGCAAACAAGCACCTTAAAAGTCCTTTGTGAACTATGAGGATGTCATTATGTATGTTGACGTGAGTTGGTTTTTAAATTATGGGAAAATACTTATATCCTCCATGAGAGCATAAGATCAGCAGCAAGTGTGATGGCAGATGCTGTACTTAAATGTATCCTCTTGTGTTCACGACACATTGCTGTCTGTCGATGGTGCAGCACTGGCCATGGAGAATGCCTTCTTGATAAGCCAAATGGAAGAATATACGATCTGTCTTCACAACTTCCTGGGTTGATGTATGATGTAAACAAGCAGTGTGAGCTGATGTTTGGTCCTGGATCACAAGTGTGTCCTTACTTGGTAAGAAAAATTCTGATGCTTTGTTCAAGAACTACCATAAATTTGGAGTTAGAATATATTTCAAAATGTAAATTTGTTCCTTTGAATGGGAGGGAACTAACTACTGTTTTTAAATCTCTAACTACTAGTATTTGGCAGAAAGGATAAAAATAAGAGACTAAAACTAACTGAATGCTGATATTTTAACCAGGTACTATGTGAGATACTTAAAAATTATTTTTGTTAACTCTTACAGATTCCTGTGATGTATTCTCATGTAGAAAATAGAGTCAAAGAGTAGTAGTATAATTTGAAAATTAGAAGAATTCAAGTGTTTAATTATTTTGATTGATATTATTTTGAATGTAAAGGGAAATATAGATGCTTTGATACCGAGTTATTTTTAAGGCCTTAGGAATCTAACATAAATTACATTTACTTTTATACAGAGTTGAATCCAAAAGAATTAAAGTTGGAACTTATTTTCTTTAAGCTATTACTTATTTATTTTGAGATTTTTAATTGGTTATTTTCTTTTAATTTCCACTAAAATAGTTGATCCCAATACTTTTACTGTATGTTTAACTATAGTTTTCTTTTATTTTGGGGTAAATTTAGGATGTTGTTTAGAATCAATATCCCTGCTTTGGTGAATCAAGGCATCCTTTGGCCAAGCAGAGTAGATATTTTTAGCTCTGTTGCATATCTTTGCCAAATTGCTTCCTCTCTTACTAGCTTATGAGGATCATTGGTCAGAAATGCAGACTTATTCACTCATTTAAATAAATATATAGAAGTTGAACATCTTTAATTCAAAAATTTTAAATCTGAAATACCCCAAGTTCTAAGTCTTTTGAATGCTGATGCACCACAAATGGAAAATTTCACACCTGACCTCATGTGACATGTCATAGTCAAAACTCAACTGCACTAAAAATATTTTAAAACAGATCACCTTCAGGCTGAGGTGTGCAACAAATGAATTTTGGGTTTAAACTTGTGTCCTATCCCAATATACCTCACTGTATATGCACATATTCAGAAGTCTGAAAATGTCCCAAATCTGAAGTACTTCTATTTCCAAGCTTTTCAGAAAGGGATCCTTAACCTATTTTTCCGGTGTCCAGTTCAGGATCTGCCATATAGTGGGTGCCATAAAATAAATGTTTATTGAGTGGTGAATGACCAAATGGATGGAATTCAATTAACAGTGAGTGTAGGGACAGGCAAAGTTTATGTCACATAGTAATATTATTCCTAAAACTTTAAATTCATAACCACTCATTTTAGTAAGGCTTTAAACATCCACTGTGCAGGAGGAAAGATTTCCTAGCATTTTATTATAAAATATACATTTTCGCCTGACTTGATTTAGACTCTAGATAACCGTTGAGTTCAAATTCAGAAAAAGAAAGGAATTATTTTGAGTATATCCCTGATGGCCATCTGTCAACTTTAATTTCTTGAGCAAATTTCAGAATCCTTTGTTCAAAATTTGAAAGTATGCATTATATTCACAAAATAGGGAACTTCAGTACATTTTAAAACATTTCTATGCACATTATTCATACATTCCATGATTGCATCAAAAGGGGTTTTTGGAAACTCATTGTGAATAACATTTAACAACAAAAAGTCCCTTTAAAAAAATATCTCGTCAAGAAAGAAAAATGTCTCACATAATTTTGAATGCTGTACTCCAGTTCATTTCTCACATTGCTCATAAATGAATAAAGCTTATTTTTTTCAAAGTCAATGTTGCCATTTTTTGTATTTAGAGCAAAAAAACCAAGCAGCTAGAACTCAGTTACTTAGTAACTATTTGTAGCTTTGACCACGAAACCAGGAAAAAGATCAGATCAACTTTTGAAACATGCATTCTGCTGCATTGGTCTGGGGTGTTCATGTGCTTTCTTTTGCTTGCCTGCCTGTGGTTACTCTGCAGAGACAATGTCGACGTCTCTGGTGCACAAGTGCAGAAGGAATCCACAAGGGCTGTCGCACTCAACACATGCCACTGGCAGACGGAACCAACTGTGGTCCTGGGATGGTAGGTTTTCTCAAAGGGTGAGTCTTGTATCAAGAGCTGATCCAAGGATGTGGTTACCGTTCAGTTCAGCACCCTGCTCCTTACGTGCTGCCAACTTTTGTTCAGCTAGCTCAATCAACGGTATTGCCATGTTTGTTGGATGTAGTCATTGTCAGCTGAATTAAATGTACAGTTTTACCCTTTTATCAGCACAAAGCAGGTGAATATTAAAGTTATATTCACTTATATAAATAATTACACAAACACATGTGACAATCTTGTTAGCAAAATTAGTACAGACATCATGATCCTAATCTTTCAGCAAATTCCCCATGTGCAAAGACATTTCCAATGCATACAGTTTACACCCATAAAATTCAGCTAAGTATAATTGAGTGGGTTAAGTGGCATCTTCAAATCTTTGTGTTTCTCAAGGTATTAAAACACATTTTACCCCTAAAATAAATGCCTATCACATTACCCCTTTACTACTCTAAATTTATTCATGAAGTCATCTAAATCTGTCAATACAATGTAAGTCTCAACATGATAATGAAATGTGCTGTAGCTGGGGCTGACATCAAATTGTGCTTTGTGCTCCAGAGTGAAGTGGGGTTCTTTTGGTTTTAGCAACCAGTATTGTCACTATTAAGCTTTAGTATGTCAGTCTTCCCTGAGCTCTGTCATGCAGAAGGAACATTTCCTTGGCAACAAGTTGTTACTTTTACCTTGAGCAAAAGCTAAAAATTTCTTAAAAGTAAGGTCAGTTCAGTAGCTGAATCTGCATCTTCCCTACTGGTTGCTTCATGGAAATGTTTGTACCAGTTAAGGTTTTTCTTTGTAATAAGTTTTCCAGCAAAAAGCATGTGTTTCCTGTGAATGTTGCTCACATCACAAATAATTGGCTACTAAAGTTTTATTTGGAACTTCAGCAATTTATGTAGTAGCTGAAATAGTGATTGAAATGATTTAACACTCTAATTCTCATTTTATAATTTTATGATCAAAGTTTTAGTGAAATTTTTCAGTTCAGCTAGTAGTCTTAAAATTTAATCTTTAATTGATATGACATTTCTATTTAGGGGATAAGAAATATTTTAAAATTTTTATATTTGTCCCCTCTCATTTCCTATGACTGATATCAATAAGTAACTTTTTGATGGAAAGGGTTGCATTTTTGAGAGTTACTGACTATGCAAGGTTGAGCAGAGACACATACTTTTTTTTTTTTAAAGAGGGACAGTGAGAGAGACACAGAGAGAGAGAGAGAAAGAGAGAATCGATTTTATTTTTTTCATGTGACCTCATTGCTCAGAAACTTTGTTGTGTTTGTGTTGCTGGGGCTCGAACTCTGGTCCTTGCACATACCAGGCAAGTGCTGTAAGTACAGAACCACTGCTCCAGCCTGAAGTAGGAACAGTAGACTATTGGTTATTGGCCCATTGAATAAGAAATGTGCTCTAAGATGTCCATCAAATCTAGGATTGGACCTTACTCTATTCCTTAGCAAAATTTCAAATTTAATGTATGTTATTAATATTCAGGACTGATGGTATGTGGCCAAAATGGTGATTGATATATTTACAGATATCAAGAGATATAGTATTTGTAGCTAATTTATTGTGTAACCTAATCCAGTTTGAGCATACACATTATTTCTTGAAATGTAGGTATGTGAGTCCAGTACAGATCTTACATGTACAGTGTGATAGGCTTTAACAAATGGAGATGCTGGCATTCCAATCAAAATTAGAACACTCATCACTCTGATAAGCTTTAGAATAGGAATCTTTCATTGAATAAAAGTTTTTCAAGGGTGTTCTATGTCAGACACTATTCTAAGTACTAAGGATAAATAGAAAATTAAACAAACCATATCACTGCTCTCACAGGGTTTACATTCTGGGGGCAAATTAGAATATTATGAATAATATATATTAGTGCTATAAACCTAATCAATGCCCTGGACAAAAAAAATAGAGGAAGAAGATTGGAAGTTTCCTAGTAGGATAGAGTAGATTGCAGTTTAACATATAGTGGTCAGTATAGGCCTTACATGAAACTGCTAAATGAACTGTCCTAAAGGAGCACAGGGAATTAGCTATGAGGATGTACAGAGTAATCAAGTTTCATACAAAGGGAACAGTTGAGCTGCTAGATCTGAAGAAGCTTGGAGTTTTCAGGGTAGAACAAGTAGCACCTTGCAGTTGGCATAGAGTGCAGAGAATGAGACTTACAGAAAATAATGGGAAATATGTAGAGCCTTGAAGATACTGTTAAGAACTTTGTTTACATAGAGTGAAATAATTGAAGGATTTGAGGACAGTCATCATCTGATTTGAGTTGATTTAAAAACCAGTTTTGAGAAGGATCATTCTGGCAACCACACTGAGGCTAAACTGTAGAGAAGAGGCAAGGATGACCATTGCAGGGATAGAGGTGAGAGACACTGGTGGTTCAAGCCAGAGTGGAACCAGTGAGGACATGCAAAGGTCAATTCTTGATGTATTTTAAAAGGAACTGGAGCATTTGCTAATGTTTCTGATGTGAATTCTTCAATGAGGGAGAAGAGGCAAGAAGACTGTAGGCTTTTCCCTGAACAACTTAGATCAATTTGGGAGAAGCAGGTTTTGTGGGGGAGGGGCAGGATTTTGAATTCCCATGCTGTTTTAAAATCCTTCTTAAAAATTCAGTTAAACATGAGTAAGCACCTGTATGTACAAGTCTGGAGTTCAGGGGAAAGATCTGGACCAGGAGTGATTGTTCACAGAAAAGAGTAAAGGGGGAGAGTCTGGAGATGTTCCAATCTTCAGAGATCACAAAGAAAAATTAAAAATCATGGTAGATGCTTGTGAGGAATTCATCATGAAAGAAAGAAGAAAAACAAGCATATTCCAGGACTCAGAATGATGGCCATTCTGCCAAAAGCCCTGTATAGATTCAGTGCAATCCCCATGAAAATACCAATGGCATTCTTTATGGATATAGAAAAAGCAATTCTCAAATTCATTTGGAATAACAGGAGATCCAGAATAGCCAAAGCATTACTAAGCAAGAAAGAGGAAGCAGAAGTTGTCACAATTCCTGAAATTATAATATAGGGTTATAGTAACAAAATAACATGGTTTTGGTATCAAAACAGACATGAAGACCAGTGGAACAGCCTAGAAGATACCAAGACAAATCCACAAATCTTTAACCATCTGATATTTGACAAAGGGGGCAGAAATGTAGTGTGGAGAAAAAACAGCCTGTTCAACAAATAGTGCTGGATGAACTGTTCAGCATATGCAGACAACTGAAATTAGACCCGTATCTCTCACCCTGCACAAGAATCAAATAGAAATGGACAAAAGAATTAGAAATTAAACCAGCAACTATACAATTGCTAAAAGAAAAATAAGATCAACACTCTATGACATCCATAGTGCAAGAATTAAAACCAAGAATAAATGAATTTTGGGTTGCCATTAAACTTAACAGCTTCTGCACAGCTAAAGTATTAGTCCAGAGTGTCAAGAGAGAACCTACAGAATGGGAGAAAATCTTTGCCTGCTACAACTCCTACAGAGGGTTAATATCCAGAATATACAAAGAACTAAAAAAAACTAAACACCAAAACCACAAATAATCCAATCAATAAAATGGCCTAGGGAACTAAATAGAAACTTCCCAATGGAGGAAGTCCAGAAAACCAATAAATATATAAGAAAATGCTCTGTATCACCAGCAATCAGAGAAATGTAAATCAAAACTTCACTGAGATTCTACTTCATTCCTGTCAGGTGAGGAAAATGAAGAATACAAATAATAACAGATGCTGGAGGGGTTGTGGGAAGAAAGGAACACTAACACACTGTTGGTGGGACTGCATGCTTGTACAGGCACTCTGGAAAGCAGTGTGGAGACTCCTCAAAAACTAGGGTTTGAACCACCTTATGACCCAGCTATCCCCCTCCTAGGTATTTTCCCCAAAGAGCTAGAATCAGCATACTACAGAGACGCAGCTACATCAATGTTTATAGCAGCTCAACTTAACAGTAGCTAAACTATGGAACCAAACCAGATGCCCCTCACTGGATGAGTGGATTCAAAATACAATGGAATTCTGCTCTGCTAATAGAGAGAACAATATCATGGCATTTGCAGCCAAATGAATGGAGATGGAAAAAATTATACTGAGTGAAGTATCCCAAACTCAGAGACTTAAAGGCCAAATGTTTTCTCTCATATGCGGAAGCTAGAGTAAAATCTAAGACAGATTGAAAGTTAGCTAAGCTCAAAAATAAACTCAACATAGGTGAATTTTCACATAAGCAGGGGGAACCATGACTATGAAGGTGGGGGGATAAAAAAGGGGGGTAGGGAGAAAAGGGGGGATTGGGGGGTTATTAATGCAGCAGGGAACCCTTGATTCCCATGAGAAGCCCAACTATACATAGGCAGGTAGAAAGGATCAGAAAATTCAAAAATTATTATAAATATATATGCTTTTTTCTATTCATAAAATGCAGGTAAAGCAGAGAAGACATGGGAGCAGGGAGTGGTTGAAGGGGTGGGGGAGATCCTGGACTGGGATTGGCCTTAACTTACTTTGTCAATACCTATGCATGAATATGTAACAAAGATTCCCTCCAAGACTATGCTGAACGAATTAAAAAAAAAAAAAAAAGTGGTCCTGGAAACCAAGAGGAAAGTAAGTGTTGTGAATAGGAGGAGCCATTAACTGTCACATACTGCTGACTAATCAAGGAAGACAGAGAATGAAAACTAACCACTGGTTGTAGCTGGTGGAGGCCTTGGTGACCTACGCACAAGCAAGTTCCTGTAAGAATGGGGTATGAAAACCTGGCTGTGGTGAGGTTATGAGAAAACAGGCAGAGATTTAGACAGTGAGCATAGACAACCTCATAAGGAGAAACAGGACGGGGCTGCTGAGGGAGTGAGAACTAAGGAAGGTTTTGTCGTCCCCATCCTTCTTGGAGTGTGCTTGTCTGTTAATGGAAATGATCTAATGAAGTACATCTATAGTAAAGAATCAGATATTTTCTTCCAAAATTTATGGTTATTTATAAACTGGTGCTTTTGTAAAAAATAAAAATGATTGACTATAAGAATGAAAAAGAAACATTAGAAATTCATGAAATTTTTTTCTATGGAAAACAGTATGACCCTTCCTTAAAAAATTAGAAACAGAGTCATTATGTGATCCAGAAATTCAATTTCTGGAACTAAATTCCAAAAAATTGAAAGCAGGATTTAGAAGAGATGTTTTCCCACCCAGATTCATAGCAGTATTATTCACAGTAGCCAAAAGATGGAAGCAACCCAACTGTCCATGATTGGGCAGATGGATAAATAAAATGCTATATATGCATCTGCTATGATTTGAATGTGTGTTCCTCAAAAATTCACGTTGAAATTAATTGCCAATGTAATAATATTGGGAGGTGGGACCTTGCACAAATGGACTAGTACATGGAAACTTACAATGGAATATTTTTTATCCTTAAAAAGGAAGGGAGTTTAACACATTCTATGCCATAGATGAGCCTAGGTGTCAACATGCCAAGTTCAACGAGCCTGTCACAAAAAGACAAATACTATGTGGTTCTAACTATATGAAGTGTCTGAAATAGACAAATTCATCAAATCAGAAAGTAGAATTGTAACTATCAAGAGGTAAAAGGAGGGAAAATGAGAGTTGTTTAATGGGTATAGGGATTTACAAGGTGATAAGGTTCTGTCGCATCGTTGCACAGCAGTGTGAATATGCTTAATGCTGCTGAACTGTACACATGAAAATAGTTACAATGGTAATTTTATGTGTATTTTACCACAATTAAAATAAATGCAAGTCAATTTTTAAGTTATTTGCTTTAATAAACAAAAAATTGTTCTGCTGAATCTTCTGAAAGTTTCCAAGTGGTCTGGGGACGTAGCTCAGTGGTAGAGCCCTTGCCTACCATGAGCAAGGCTTAGGTTCAGTCTCTAGCATCTCACTCATTAACATCTCTAAGTGCTTACTTAGTTCTGTACCTGTCTCCTCACAGACTGGTTCTGGTTCATAGACTGGTGTCAGGGCATGGACACTTTGACTAGCCATCACTAGGCAATGATGATGTGGAGCAGATGGCAGGGAGAATTGCTACTGGAGTGATGTTTTGAGTAATGAGAAAAGATGGGGGTAAGGGCGCAGGTGATGGGATTGGCTTCTAGGATCATGGAGTTTTTCTGTGCACTAATAGCAAAGTGAGTATCAGGGAAGGGTAGAAGATTGGGTACAAAGAGACGGGGGGATTATAGGCAGATTCTTCTCTAAGTTTCCATTTTATCAATGAAAGTAAGAAATAAGGTCATCTGAGACTTTGGATGAGATAAAGTAGAAAGTTATCTCAAAGAGTAGGAGAGAGGATAGATATCTTGGAATAAAATAATGAAACCATGAACATATACAGTATTAAACTAGTATTTATTTTTTTAAATATCAATTTTCATGTTACTCTTTAATGTTTCTTTCTACCCTAATGAGCCTCTACGTTTCAAAGGGAAGAGAAATAGTATATTCATTTTGCATTCCATGGATCTTACAGTTACTCAGTAGAGAGGAAATATTCACAAGTTGTCAAATGTAATGCTGTTTCTGAATTAATAATATTTTACTTTAAATAGTTTGTATATTATCCATCTGTTAATCTTGATGATGCTGTTATAATCATTGATGTTCTAACTAAATATACATGAGTCATTTCTATGTGTGTGTGTTATTTTTGTAGCATTGCCACCATGGGCTGTGTGTAAACAAAGAAATGGAGACACGTCCTGTAGATGGTGAATGGGGATCATGGGGACCTTACAGTTCTTGTTCAAGAACATGTGGAGGTGGAATCAAAAGCACAACCAGGCTCTGTAATCGTCCTGAGTATGTCTTTTTTATGTCACTGTAAATTAAGATTAACTCAAGGCACCAGAAAGTAAACATCTATTTCATTCACTTCTAAAACTGGAGGCCAGTCTGTAAGTTTCTGAGCTTCAGGAAACTTCTGGAAGACTTTAAGTCATATTGCTATATATCTATGTAGATTTGGACTTTAAAAAATAGATTAAATTTTATAATCCGAACTGATACAGAACCATTTTCTTCATTTTATTTTTCTGATCTGGTATCAGTTAAGAAATAGTTGTGAGTATGAATGGCAGTCACTCTGGCATTTTCACACTCACTGTGTTCCTAACGAAAAGTACTGGATCCTTCCACTCAGTTTTGGCTCTTCTGGAGAAAATGTGTAGTTTGGTTGGTAGTTTTTTTTGCTTTGTATAATTTGACATGTCACACTTTCATTCTCTGCTCTCGTGTTGTAGATGATGCACTATTGTCTTTAACTGAATGAGTAGACATATCTTCCCCCTCATCAAAATATTTAAAAGGGCTTAGAGAAACCATAGAGATTTTTAAAGGAATTTTTCTGTTGCATACATGATATATAACTTGGTAAGCAATGTGGCAATTTTCCTTAATATCTTATTAACAAGCATTTTAAATGAGGAAATGTGACATACTCCGAATAAAATCTAACAATTCATTTGAATTTTAGAATAGCTAAATTATGTAAGAACTCTAGATTTCAAAATTCTGAAGAGCTTTTTTTTTCCAGTTGGAATAGAGATGGATGTAGATTGATTCCATGGGACTCCATGAGCTGCGCAACAAGAAGTCAATAATGACTAAGATGCATGTCCATTTCCTTTTCAACATGATGTCTTCTTTGTTATTGTCTTTAACTCACTACATGTCTTTCATTTTCCCCCAGAAAATGAACAAATCCTACTTTGAAGTTTTAAAACAAAAGCCCATCATTAGTTTCTTATTAATCTTGTTAAGAATAATATTCATTTCTGCCTTCCAGGCCTCAGTGTCTACCTGAAGGTAGACATTTTTATAGTTCATCAGGCAGAGAATTGCTTAAATTCCCTTTTACATATTTCCATTTAAAAGACATGTGTTAGTGGCGCATCAGTGGTTTTCCTGATCCTGGAAAGAATGGAACAGTTGTAGAAGTAAACGACAGAAATGATGTTGTACTGATATGCTTTAAAATGTAATGAATTTGACTAGGCCAAGAAACGGAGGAAAGTACTGTGTGGGCCGCAGGATGAAATTTCGATCATGTAACACTGATTCATGTCCAAAAGGCAAGCAAGACTTCCGAGGGAAGCAGTGCTCTGATTTTGATGGTAAACATTTCAACATCAATGGTCTTTCCCCTAATGTGAGGTGGCTTCCAAAGTACAGTGGGAGTAAGTAATTACAATGTCTTTGATGTAAAACATTTTTTAGACATAAGAACACATGGCTCTTTTACTGTACACCCCAAAATTTGACATTTTTTTTTACAGTTGCCATAAAAGATCGTTGTAAACTCTATTGTCGGGTTGCTGGAACCACTAACTTCTACCAATTGAAGGATAGGGTTGCTGATGGTACCCCTTGTGGAACTGAAACTAATGACATCTGTGTTCAAGGCCTGTGTCGGGTAAGTAAATTAGAAGTTTCCATTATCTTTCTAGTGACTTGATAATTATCCTTCTGTTTCTCTAGCCAAACATTCCTCTGTTGCTTCCAAGTACATTCTTTTTTTTTTTTTTTTTTTAAAGAAAGAGGGACAGTGAGAGAGACAGAGAAAGAGAGAAATAACTTTATTTAGTTTTTCTCATGGTCTTAGTTGCTCCAACACTTAGTGTGTATGTGGTGCTGGGGTTTGAACCCGGGTCCTTGTGCTTGCCAGTCAAGTGCCGAAACCACTGAGCCACCACTCCAGCCCCCAAGTACATTCTTATGAATTCCAGTAAAGTAATTTTGATGTCATACTTTCTATGGAAATATGGTTAGATTTGTTGCTAGGCAATTCTCTGTCATCAAAAATGACTTGCAAAGCAGTAAGTTTGCTGATTTTGTTTTGCTTATGGTACTCAGAATCAAGAGGAAGATGAGTGAGCTTCCTAAAAAGGTAGAGCATAATGGAATGGACATAGAGGTTGTAAAGTGCTCTTGCTACTTCGATTGCGATCTTCTATGGTGACATTTAACCAATATCTAGCCCTCAGTCTTTTATTCCTTTTTTTTCCTTTTCTTTTCTTTTTTCTTTTTTTTTTTTTTTGAGAGAGAGGACAGTGAGAGAAAGAGTGAATTTATTTTATTTAGTTTTTCATTTGGCTTTCATTGTTCTGACACTGTTGTTTACATGGTGCTGGGATTCAAATCGTCGTCCTCGCGCATGCCAGGCAAGCACATTAACCGCTGAACTACCGCTCCAGCCCCCTCTTATTTCTTATGTACATTCAAGAAGTGTCTTAATTGTACTAATTGTGTTTTGAAGCAAGCTGGCTGTGATCATGTGTTAAACTCCAAGGCCAAGAGAGACAAATGTGGAGTGTGTGGTGGAGACAACTCTTCTTGCAGGACAATGGCAGGTGTCTTCAACAGTGCCCACTATGGTAAGTTGTGTATTTGCTTCTCGTTTTACTTTTCATTTGACATAACAGTAGAGTACATCATGATGGTTTAATAGCAACACTCTGCTCTATATGCCCTTAGTTCAAATAATTATGAAAGAAATATTTCCTAAATAAAAAAGTACATCCTGGGCTGGAGCAGAGGTTTGGTGGTACGGCGCTTGCCTGGCATGCCAAGTACGTGAGTTTGAACCCCAGCACCACGTACACAACAGAATCTCAGAGCAATGATGGCCACATGAGAAAGTAAAAAAGAAAAATTGATTTCTCTTTCTCTCTCTCTCTCACTGTTGTCCCTCTCTCTTAAAAAAAAAGGGGGGCGTGGATATTTGATATAAGATAAAGAGAGAACAGGAGACAGAGAGAAAAGAAAAAGAGAATCAACTTTATTTATTTTTTAACCTGGCTTTTGTTTCTCCAACACTTAGTTTTGTACATAGTGCTTGGGTTTGAACCCAGATCCTTGCACATGCCAGGCAAGTGCTCCAACCGCTGAGCCACCACTCCAGCCCTTCAGATGTACTTTTAAATTAATGAATTCACCCACCCAAGACAAATCTAATTCTTAAAAACATATTAGGTGTGTTATGAGAGTAAAAGAGTAAATCCATTGTTATTCGATCAAGATGTGTGGAGAGTCCCCCAATTAATGAAGTGCTTTTAGTGTTGTTTCTGTAATATAAAATGTATACACTTATGATTTATTTTCCAGGAAACTTGCTTTCAGTTATTATCATTTGAACCACATTTTTTTCTTTTTTGGTGTTACCTGGTCCATCTGTTGTGTTTGTTATTGATATTATATTGAAAATGTTAACTGAAGGCAAAGGGTAAAACCATTAACTTAAAAATTGGTTCATAATTATCATCACATTTAATTTCCCAAATAATATCTGAATTACAAATATAATTGATATTTGGCCATGATTATGCTTTTATTCAAAATTGTTATGAGAATATTTCAGATATTTTCCATTCTAAAATTTTCTGGGAATTTTTTAAAAATAAAAATCAGACTATTACAACTTTCCTTGCAAAGTAAAAATGGATTATTTACAGTTAGATTTTTCAACATTAAATTGTGCTCACATGTGTTCAAACATGGGTTATTATGAGTTACTTCAATTATATTTCTTCTAAGTGTAGTATATTTAATACTTCCTATTCTTATAATCTAGGTACTAGATGATTTGACATAATATTTTTCTAGTTTTTTTCATTACTTCATGAAAGCCACACACATTTGATCTCCTACAGCCAATTACACATACTTAACATAGTCTGTATTTGTTGAAAAGTATTTTTTGTTGCATGAGAGAATCGCATGTTTCAAATTAGGATTAAATAGATAACCTTGCAAAAATTGTATTGTGAATGGAGAACAGTGTTAGTCATTCGCAGAGTTTGAATAGCAGTGGGCACATTTCTGCCCCCTGGTGGTCACCTTCATCTTTTTGCCTTTGCAAGCTTGCTTTCTGGAAAACTGTTAATAATGAAGAAAATTAGAACAAGTTAAACTCCATGCCTTTATAATTATGTCATCGTTTATTCTATTGTCATGTATATCTAAAAAGAACAGGAGATGAGTGGAAGGAAGGGGAAGGGGAAATACTCGGGACTGAATTTTAACAAGTTACACCCCATGCTTCTAGAATTATGTCATTGAACACACTATTGTGTGCAGCTTAAAAGAACCAATTAAAAAAAGACACATATAGTAGAAATAGTAAGTGGGAATATTTCATAGTGAAGACAAGGTGAGTTGAAATTATTCTTGGAGACTGATAACCTACAACAAATATGCATGTATAGTGTATGCAGAATTTTCAAACCATTTATCATATTAAATTTAAAATGGAATGCCTTAAAGAGATATAAAAAGGCTGCTGTAAGAATATTCAAGGTGATCTGACATCAGGATCACAAATTTAAGCTTTTATAAAAACTTCTACTTTTTAAGTTTATCCCATATTTTAAAATTTTAGTGCCTGAGAAAAATTACAGCTTCTCTCACTCATTTATTAAGTAGGAGAAAATTTTAAGAAAAGATAAGAAACAACAGAATAGTATCACTAGAACATAATTAATTATATACTTAACCTGAGTATTTGGACAACTATGTAATATGAGCACCTCTATGTTAGGAAAACATTTTTTCTTATTTAATGTATATTTGATATAGTGTTTTCTCTTTACTGAATTTGGTTTCATAAAATAGAAGTATTGGGCTGGAGGGGTGGCTCAGTGGTTATGGTGCTTGGCTGGCATGAGCAAGGATGAGAGTTTGAACCCCACCACCAAGTACACAACAAAGTGTCTGAGCAACAGAAACCACATGGAAAAATAAAATTGATTCTCTCTCTCTTTCTCTCACGGTCCCTCTCTCTCTTTAAAAAAGAATTAAAAATAAAATAGAGGTATTACTTTTATTTAATTCCAGTAAACATTTTTTTCTCATAGCTAGTTTATTAATGTAAAATTTGGGGAGTAGATGTAGGGATTCCAGTTTGTGGAGTAAATAAATATAGGAATATAGGGATTCCAGGTCATACTACAAACTAAAAGTTTACAAAAAAATTTGAGCTTTTTTGTTTTTATTAACATTATTTCTCAGTAATGAAATTTGCTGTTCACTGACTGTTAACATAGCATATCACCAATTATATTGGTATCTCCTGGACTTATGAATAGCATTTAAAATTCTCTATTTTTTTCCAGAATAAAAACTAAATGTTTTAGTCAAACTTAAAAAAGTGACTGTGCTGGGGCTAGAGTGGTAGCTCAGCGGTTAGAGTGCTTTCCTGGCATGCATGAAGACACAGGTTCGAACCCCAGTACCACATACACAAACGAAGTGTCAGAGCAATAAAAGCCACATGAAAAAAATATTAAATAAAAAATGATTCTCACTCTCTCTCACCATCCCTCTCTCTTTAAAAAAAAAAAGTGACTGTGCTAATTGAGTATTTAAGGGGCTAACGTGCTAGCTTCATTCTATTCTATATTAAGAATTCTACAGCAGCTTGGGAGGTTGAGGCAGGAGAATCACAAGATTGAGGCCAGCCTCAACAAGTTAACCAGGCACTGTCTAAGAAAGAAAAAGAGCTGGGGATGTAGCTCAGTGGTTAAGTAAACCTGGGTTCAATCCTTGGTTACCTCTACCACCACCAAAAGAAAAAAAATTTACACTGGATGTGATGGTGCATGCCTGTAATTCTGGTGATTAGGGAGGCTAAGGCAAGAAGATTGCAAGTTCTAATCCGGCCTCAGCAACTTAGACCCTGTCTCAAAATAGAAGATAAAAAGGTCTGAGGATGCAACTGAGTGGTAGAGCAACCCTGTGTTCAATCCCTAGTACTGAAAAAATTATAATAAAAGAAAGAAACAAGAAAATTTTAGAAGTAAGAAAAATTAGGAAAAGTTATACTTTAAGAATCTGAAACTCTGTATTTCCAGACAACTTCTTTTTCCCAGTCCTTGGTAACTTATTAAAGTATTGGTTCAAAAAGAATAATAACCAGTTTCAGTTTTTAAAGAAAAACTGAAATTAAGTCTGACTATACCCTTCATTCATAAGTAATAATAGCCTCTAGGACATCTGCTTTTGTGAAATTTAACCTGTATCAAATTGTATTGCAGGTTACAATATTGTTGTAAAGATCCCCACAGGAGCAACAAACATTGAAATTCTCCAGCACAGCTATTCCGGAAAACCAGAAGATGACAATTACCTTGGTAAACATTTTTAGTAAGCAGCAGCCAATCTGTGGTTTGTGTGCAATTTCACGGAGGTCTGTGGTTGATGGAATTCTTGAAAGGCAAGAAGAGTCCCTGGAGCAAACCAGCAGTTCCAGCTCCTACTAGCTTGTCATCTGACTCCCTCTACATGTCCTTCTTCTTCTTTTTCTAAATAGAGAAGAACTGTGTGTGTGTGTGTGTGAGAGAGAGAGAGAGAGAGAGAGAGAGAATCAATTTTTATTGAGTTTTTCACATGGCCTTCGTTGCTCTGACTCTTAGTTGTGTACATGGTGCTGGGATTTGAACCCATGTACTTGCACATGCTGGGCAAGCGCCGTAACCACCGAGCCACTGCTCCAGCCCTACATGTCTTTCTTAAGCTATACAAAATACGTACTTTTAAAAAGAAACACTGAACGAAATTCTGAAAACTTGTTTCTTTCGGTTTTTTTCATCTTAAGATTATTTTAAATAATCAAATATTCAATTGAAATTATTTGTGTATTTAGAATAAAGTTCTCTTCTTTTCAGCTAATAATAAGTATATAACTTTTTGGGTTAGATGAAGTTTATCTGTAAGAAAATTGTGTGCTTTTGGGTGAAGGTCCCTGGATACCAAACACATGTTTCCCCAAAAGGTTATTGTTCCACTGCAAAGTATAATACTAGCAAAACAAGAAGAGAAATACTTGATTATTATAGGGTTTTATATTGTCAACTTTTAAATATTATTCTCTTGAAAATTAGAAATATATAGCATAGATTTTGCCATTTGCATACTTTACTTTTTCCAAATTTGATCCTGATTGAGGGTCTGATTGAGGTTTATAATGTTTGTCTAACATCATAAGAGACAACTTAAACTTAAACCCACTGGTTGAATACCAAATTCTTTTGTCTTTTTACTACCACACTATTGTGGACACGATGTGATTTTATATTTAAAAGCAATAAATTATGAATATATCCTGTACTGTTTTTATATGTTACATATAGTATATAAATAAATATGTATGTATCTGACAGGTTTATATTAATGGGGAAGAGAACAAGAGGGGGCACAGACAGAGAGGGAGATAGGAGTATTGTGAAAAGCAGATATTCACATATATTTCAACAGTGTCAGAGTACCTGATAATAAAAAAGATTGAAACCTGTGTATAGAGAGTGGAATAGTCATCGCATACCCTTTTAGAATATTGACCCTAGTTTTAATGCTTTGTAGATGTTTTTCCAAGACAAGCAGAAATAGAGAGTTTCCGTAGTCTGTGTTCTCTTTGTCTCTCTGTTGAGGACCAGGGTGGGTTTAGCTGATCTGTCTGGTAGGAGCATGAGCCCTCCTGAAGCCGCGTGCCCCGTGGGGGAATATGACCCTTTCAGGTAGAAAAGTGTGGGTGAATTTATTCTAATATCTTTCATGGATGTACTGAAGTTTCCCTACTTACAGAATAGGTATCACAGTATAGCAAAATAAGGTTTATTTCATTAATATTAACTTTAGTATTAATTTACAATTCCATTCTTTAAATTCAAAAAATGATTTTAATTTAAAAGGTTTAAAAATCATTTTCTGGGGGTTGGGGATTTAGCCCAGTGGCAGAGTGCTTGCCTAGCATGCGCAAGGCCCCGAGTTCAGTCCTCAACCCCGAAAAAAAAAAAAGCATTTTCTGTAATGTTAGATGACTTTACTGTTTCATGAGCAATATTTTATTGTTTTACAGCCTTATCCGATGCCCAAGGGAATTTTCTTTTGAATGGAAATTTTGTTGTAAGTATGTCAAAAAAAGAAATCAACATACAAGGAGCTATATTTGAATACAGTGGATCGAACAACTCAGTGGAAAGAATTAACAGTACTGATCGACTGGAAGAAGAACTTGTTTTGCAGGTAACTTTTCAGTGGTCTGTCAGATTTCACGTTAATTGTATTAGTGAACCATAATGGTGAAGTGCTTAGCATTTCTTATTAAGTGTAGAAACTATGTCTTAAGAATGTTATCTTTTCATAAAGTGAATGTATGTTCCTTTAACTTTATTGAGGTGTTATGTGTGGGTAACTTATACAACCCTGATGTACGCTATTCTTTCAATATCCCTGTGGAGGAGAGGAGCGACCTGTTTACATGGGATGCACACGGACCATGGCAAGACTGTACCAAGATGTGCCAAGGTACCCTGGTAGTTAAAAGAGATGGAAGTTTAACTGTGCATGCTGTAATCATTTGGTTCCTTTCCACTTGGGCTGCCTAGGAATCCTCCCACTTTCCATGCATGTAACCAACAGGCATACAGAAGGGTCCAGTTTTATTTTCCACTTCCTGCTTTTCTCCCACCCTTTCTATTTCTTGTACTTAACAGTCCCATTTGAATCCACCCTTTTGTAGATGTTTTTCCTGTTACCTCCTCTCATTCTTTCTCTCTCTCTCTCTCTCCCCCTTCCCTTCCTCTCCCTCTCTCTCTTTCTCTCTCTCTGCAATTGCAGAAAGTTTTTCTAACTTACTTTTATCCTGCTTTCTAATTAAATATTTTACCTCTCATCCACTCTCCTGCACACATCTTTCTTAGCAACCTTTCTCCCTCTCTTAGTGTTGAGATAGCAAACATACTTTCATTCTTTTATTTTCCTTCTCTGACCATGAGAAAATACACTTGTTCTGGTGCATAAATAACTTGAAAGGAGCAGAGAGGGAAGCAGCAAAGCAGAGAAATTTATAGTAGGAAATGCAAATGGAAAGACTAGAGTCTCTGTGTAATATGTAATTATGGATACTTAATTGTGTAATACCATATTCAATGCAGGAAACATTTGTAGAGGGATTGCTTTGTCTTAGATTATTAATAAGACTCTGGTTCTGCATTCAGCTTCAAAGTCTAGTGGATGCAGAAAAAGCATGTGTAGATATCTTAATGTAAAACAATACCATAATAGTAATAAAATAGTGAACACAATACTGTATCTCTGAGTGTATCAGAGATGATCACAGAAAAGGTGGCGGCAGCAGGTTGTGAGGAGACTGAATCTGCAAGTATAGAGAAGTTTGTATGGAATGGAGAAATACTTTTAATGAACAGAGAAAATGTTTGAGAATGAGAGAGAGAGAGCAGTGATTCAGAGTAGAAGAAGCTCAGAACAGTATTGAGATGGTGGGTGACCAGAGGCAGCAACTTCAGATGACAAGAATGTGAGGAGCACTCCAGCTAACTGACTTGACTAGGTACCTAAGCACCTGTGGTGCTTCATTCAGGAAGAGGCACAGCCCTTTGGCTTTGGGACAGTGGTGCCCAGGATGGTTGTATGGCAACAGGCATTCCTGTTATTATTTGGAAAGTATCTCAGTGAAAGTTTATGGTAGTAGATAACACTAGGCCAGCCGGGATCAATGCTGGAGTAGAAATCAAGGGTTTTTGGTAATGCAGAAGAAAGAATTCCCTTTGGCAGAAAGACCTTGAGTATGATTCCCAGAAAAGAATTGGAATTCGGGGAGCTGGGACCAATATTCCAGCAATGTAGGCATAAGATGGTCTATGGCCTTGGACATGGGGACTTAGGAGGACAAATCCAAGCAACAGGTGAATGAAGGAATATTATTAAATGCTGTGGACATATTCTTTATTTGGGAGGTTGGGCAGAGTATGGTAAAATATGGTGGGGGTGTCCAAATCAGGGGAGCCCTGTTAAAGAATCATGTGAAAGGGCTACAGTGGTGGCTCAGCAATTTCTGCACTTGCTGTAAGTGTCGGAGCAACAAAAACCACTTGAAAAACTAAAGTTGATTCTCTCTCTTTCTCTCTGTCTCCCTCTCTCTCACTCACTGTATCTTTCTCTTTTTTTAAAAAAAATCATGTGTAAGAAAAAAGGAACTATTAATTCCTTTGTACACAGCGTGTACTGTGATTGTACTCCTTTTTTGTGTAGCTTTTGGGTTTCTGTAAAGATTCATCCCCTTATTTTGTTTTCTTGTTTACTTATTTTTCTGTATACTGAAATTTGTTACTTCTCAAGATTTTTGTCAGCACTGTACTTTTTTTTTTTTAAAGGAAGAAGGACAGTGAGAGGATGAGACAGAGAGAGACAGAATCAGTTTTTTTATTGAGATTTTCACACGGCATTAGTTGCTCTGATACTTGGTTGTATACATGGGTGCTGGGGTTTGAACCCATGTACTTGCGCATGCCAGGCAAGTGCTGTAACCACCGAGCCACCGCTCCAGCCCCAATCTCTATACATTTTTCTTAGTACCGAGAAGCATATTATTCATCAGCTTTAATTTTCCTTCACTTTTTGATATTTTTGCTGTGACCCTCTTTTCTCTCACACTAATTTGTGTTGCTTTTTAAGCTTGTTATGTGGCCATCGCCCCGAGCTCTCCCTCTGTCATTATCCTGGGAATTTCCTTCAACTTTGTCTTATGTTGGATTCCTTGTTTCACAAGTCTTATGAATTCCCCCTTTTGGTTTCCTTCGCTCATTGGGTGGACATGCATGTCTGTGCTTTACTGAGAAAGGTCGTTTAGAGGCTTTCCATGTCTGAAAATTGCATTGTTCTATTCTCGTTCTTGCTCAGTACTTTAGTACAAATTCTAAAATAGATGAGTCCCCTTTAGAATTTTGAAAGCCTTGATTTATGGCTAGTTTTTCAGCTTGATTTTCAGTTTCTTGTGCTTGTATATTGCTCTTTGTATTCTGGAAATTTTGTGGATCTCATCATGCTAGTGCCTTGATGTTGGCGTTCCATTTTATTTTCTCTATTTTCCTAAGTAGTTAGGATGTCATTTCAGTTTGAAAACCCTGATTTCTTTGTCTTAAGAAATCTAGTTACATTCATTTTCAATAATACCTTCATACTCATTTCCTCTTACCTTTCTGTAACATATTATTTGAGTACTCAGCCTCTTAAACTCAGCACTTATTTTCTGCTTTCTTCTGTCTCTTAGTTTGCTCTCATTACATCTTGCTTTTATTTTCTGGATACGTCATCTTCTATCACGTCTCTTATGGCATTAAGCGTAACTTTTAAGTTTTCTTCTGCTCCCTGACATTAGTTTCACACTAGTTTAATTTTGTTTATTTCATTTGCCCCCTTTTGTTAGTGGCTTTCCTGGAATTTCCAATTATCATTTCATGTATGCTCATAGTTAGAACATACTAAACTGGGGCTGGAGCGGTGGCCTGGCACTTACAGTGCTTGCCTGGCATGCACGAGGACAAGGGTTCAAACCCCAGCACCCCATACACAACGAAGGGTCAGAGCAACAAAGGCTACATGAAAATATAAATAAAATTGATTCTCTATCTTTCTCTCTCTCTCTCACTGTCCCTCTATCTTAAAAAAAAATACTAAACTGCTGATTAAAAGTTCTGTGTGAGTCGTATGCATCAACTGGGCGCTTCATTATGCAGTAATTGAATTGTTGAGAGGTCCTTTCATTTGTCAGTGGGTTGAAAAGCCAAATGTCCATGTAAGTTGATCTTTTTTCTTGGTTAAACAATCGCCCAGGAGAGGAATTCTCTCATCTTCTGAGGATCATGATGGGGTGGGGAACAACAGAAGTTGTCTTGGAGCCACAGTGGGTAGTGTCTGGGGCTGGGATCTCCTTCAGTATGGAGACGTAATTACCCCAATTCAGTCCAGTGTGCCACAGCTTCCCTGCCTTGTGTCTTGTTCCTCCTAGAGCTATGCTGTCCAGTATGATAGCCGCCAGCCGTGTGTGGCTAGTCCATGTACTGTAAGTTTGAATTATTCACTGGATCTAAAAAATTAATATGAAAGAAGAATGTAAGACATATTATTAATAAGTTTTATGTTGGTACCATGTTGAAATGGCTGTATTCTGGATATTTGGGTAAAATACAAATACTATTAAAATTAATTGCTCCTGTATCTTTTTACTTTTTAATGTGGCCACAGAAAATGTTAAGTGACGTGGGTGGCTCACATTCTAGTTTTTTCAGCCAGTATTGCTCTTGGCTAGAAGGGTTGCTGTCTAACTGTTCATCATAAATACTTTTCAATCAGTTCTTCGCTTGCAGGCCTATACCTCACCCTCTCACCTCTTAGAGAAACCTGGCAGTTTCTGACTCCTGGACTTCTTGTGGGCTTTGTGCATGGACAGTGTTTTCTCATCCACTCTCCCCTTCACTGCTTTAGGTTTCATCTTCCTTTACTCTGCTAAGTATCTATTTCCATCTGCTTTTTTTCCCCAGTGATTTCTAGAATTCTTTTCTTTTATTTGTTAAATATGGTCTTACATTTAGGAGGGCATCATTATGAAACAATCAAGAACAAATGTATATTCACATAGCAAGCCAAGGCTGATACCATTCCATGGCTTCCCCTCTTGGTTTCCCCATGGTTCCATATTTCCCCCAATTAAACCCCTGTGTTAAATGGACTTCTCATGGAAGTCGGAGGTTTCCCTCTGAGTTGATTCCCCCATACTCCCTCCCTCTGGTCTCTTTGATATCCCTCCCATTCCCTCCCCATTGCCTATCACCCTCCCCTCATCTCCCAGCATCCTGGGCCAGGTTCCCCCTGTTCGTGTAAAAATTCATACACGTTGAGGTTATTATTAGCTTAGTCATCTATCATACTGTATCTGCTTGCATTCTAGCTTCCACAAATGAGAGAAAACATTTGGCCCTTGAGTTGCTGAGTTTGGGATATTTCACTTAGCATAATTTTTTCCATCTCCATCCATTTGGCTGCAAATGCCGTAATATCGTTTTCTCTAAAAGCCAAGTAGTATTCCGCTGTATATATGTACCAAAGTTTTTGAATCCACACATCGAGTGAGGGGCATCTGGGTTGGTTCCATAGTCCAGCTATAGTAAATTGAGCTGCGATAAACATCGATGAAGCCATATCACCATAATATGCCGATTCTAACTCTTTTGGGATAGCTGGGTCATAAGGTGTCCATCTGATTTTCATATTAAAAAATCCCTTCTCTTGCCACTGTGTTTCCTTCCCCCCTCCCCCAGATCTTTTTAGGTATATGCCTTTTCAAATTTCTTTACTGTATTTTAAAGGGTGTTTAGGAAAGATCAGAGATAAACTTGTACATTCATTTTTAATCAGCTGGGAGTACAAAGTTGAGCTTCCATAAACAGAAATTTGATCATGTTCCCGACTGCTTCAATCTTTACTGTCTGTTCACTGCAGGAAATGTGAATTTGGACAATTCTGGCTTGTTATTACCACTTCTCAGAGTTTGCTTTTGCTGTTGTTATGCTGCATACAAACAACCACCAGATCTCAGTGGATTAGAATAAAGGTTTATATAGTGCCATACCATATTTTGCTGTTAACTGGCTATGGCTCCATTCTAACTTATTATTATTATTATTAGCATCCATGTCATTTAAAATATTTTAAGGATTTATGGAGTTTTCTTTTTAGAGCAGCTTCAGGTTTATTGGAAAAAACTGTACAGAAAGTACAGAAAGCTTGAATATTCCACCCTCTTCCTTCCCTTATCTCCTCCCCACCCTTTACCCCTACCCCTATCATTAACATCTTGCTTTAGTTTGGATCATATGCATAATTGATGAGCCAATTTTGATACATTATTATTAACTGAAGTCTAGAGTTTATAATTAGGATTCACTTTTTATGTTGTAAATTCTGTGGGTTTTGACAAATATATACAATGCCACCATCATCCAAAGTTTCCCTGCCCTACAAATCTCCTGTGCTCACTTGTCCATCCTTCTGTCCCTGTCCTGCAACTGTGACAGCACTGATCTTTTTGTTGTCCATCAGTGCTTTTTTCATTCATGACTCCAGGCTGGAAGAACAGCCCAGCCTGGAAAGTGCTATTCTGAAGGAAGAGAGAAAAGGCAAAGAGAGCTCTTGGAATGGGGCTAGGTCTCATCCACTTTAGTGAGGTCCCATAAGACTGATGCCAATGGACAGGGAGGTGTTCTTCTCCCACAGGAAGTTACTGTGACGTAGTAGCAACCACAGAGGTCACTTCTCTTCAGGTAGAGGGCAAGCAAATAATGGGAAAAATAATACCATGTACCATGTAGCATCAGCACTGGTACTCATTTTCCCAATCTCTATCTTAACTGTGATGAATTTCTTTCTATTCTGTACCTGTCACACCTTCCTTTTTACTTTTCACTAAGAAAACTCCTCAATCATTCAGGATTCAGCTTACTTATTATAAAAAGTGATCCTGATTTGAATAATATACTAGCATATCTTGTATGTAGTATTGAAAAGTTTGCTTTTTTAGTTAAATCCTTTAGGCTATTAGTTGAATTAAATAATTAAAGAATTTCTACTTATGTGAATTTTCCTTTCATTTTTAATTTTCACATGACTTTGGCCAAGGTCTTCATAGAAGAAAAATTATCTGCATACGTAAGAGTGATCGTATGGTTGTGTCTGATCAAAGTTGTGACCACTTGCCACTTCCACTGATTGTGACCGAAAGGTGCAATACGGACTGTGAACTCAGGTAAAAGAGAAATGATAGATGACAAGCAGTGTTTAATGCAACTAAACTAAAAAGCAAGATAAGAGATAAAACATATAGTATAGTGCCTAACACAGAACAGACATGTAATTAATACTCATCACCAGCCTTTGCTGTTGCAAAATTTCAAACTCATTAATTTGTGGTGAAGTTTGTAATTTATTTGAGTTTTTATTCATAGTACTGGCTGAATGCCAATACACAGGTATCAACACTGAGTTAGAAAATGGAAGTCATTTGCCTGTAAAATAAATATAGGTTCAACTCTAATCTGAAAAGCCATGGTTTAAAGCTCTAAAACAACAAACTTGTAGCATGATTCTATAATTCCCACTGAACTTATAAACCACTAAATTTATAAGGTTTACAGATTAGAGAATATACATAGATTTTCTTCTATCTTGTTATTTTATCCATGAAGTACCAAGCAACATAATGGTAGGAGAGTTTGCTTTTCTCACCTGAATTCTTTGTCCTTCCCCGCAACCCCTTTGATGACTGGTAACAGATCAATACTAAGAACAATAACTCCATCTTCCAATTTTTTATTTTTCATTTTTGCATTGTAGCAGGTCACTTTTAGTATTGAAGGATGGCCTGAATCTATTTCACTCAGCAAAGATGAGAATTTATATGTATATTTTTTATATTGTTTGAAGGCATATAGCAAAAGCCTAGTTGTAGAACTGCCTGTTTTAAGTTGCTTAACACATAGTGAACTCCTTGAGAGGCTATCAGAAATGAACTCTGTGAATTCTGTGCTTCATTGTGCTGGTATATTCATTGATTGATTGATGTCAGACTATAATTGAAATAGTTTGGCAAAAATTATAATTTTTGCTTATGGAAAAATATTTTCCCTGCAAACATTTCTAATTAGATACCACTTGAATAAATGAGAAATATAACATGCTTTTAAGAAACTGTTTTGCCAATTTTTAAAGCCTTTATCTTATTGATAATTCCCAGACATTCTCTGTTCATGTATCCAAGTACTGTCAGGGGTTTGCATAGGGAGAGACTATTTGACTGAGAGTCAGATGTATGCAGTTATAATCCTAAATCTGCCACTAAATACGTGAGTCATGTTGATCTAAATCAATTGTTTTCAAATGCTTTTGAAACTTATACTTCCTCAGAAATGCCTCCAAAATTACCATCAAATGTCAGGATAATGTCAACAGATATAGTATTGTTTCCCTGTCTCCAGCTTTCACCAGACATTTCATATTTATGTGTTTTGGTAGCAACTAAGATTTAATGTAGAAAAAGTAAAATTTCTGAACAAAAGAGAAAACGTTCAAATGTTTATGTCATTGGAACAATCTCGCTGAGCCTCATTTTCTTATCTGTAAAATGAACGTTTGAGCTATATAATCTCTTGGAACTTTTCATCTTTAATTCAATGACATATCAAATATTTTCAGGTGGCATTCTCCATCAGCTGTTAGAATTTTAAAGATTGAATTTCAAGCACGAGTTTCTCTGAATTCATTTTAAAATTTGTATTAACTAGCACATATCCTAAGTGTTATACCATCTTTTTTTCTAGGTGGCACGTCATTGGCAAAAGTGAATGTTCGACCCTCTGTGGTCCGGGATATAGGTCCTTGGACGTCCACTGCATGAAGTATTCCATTCATAAAGGACAGACTGTTCCAGTAAATGACCATGACTGCAGTGACCAACTTAAGCCTCCTACCCGAGAGCCATGCCATGGTGACTGTGTCTTAACAAGATGGCATTATTTAGAATGGTCCCAGGTATAATAATTTGCTTTAAAAAGTTGTCTTATTTTTCCTAATTGAATATTAAATTTCCCTAAAGTATATTTTTGTAAACAATTTGATATTTTCCATCTCCAAAAGTCATCTGTTTTTGTTTTCTTTTTTTTTTAAATCAGTGTTCCAGGAGTTGTGGAGGTGGGGAAAGGTCTCGAGAATCGTACTGTGTAAATAACTTTGGCCATCATCTTGCTGACAGAGAGTGTCAAGAGCTTCCTCGAATGGTGCTGGAGAATTGCAATGAGTTTTCCTGTCCCAGTTGGGCTGCTAGTGAGTGGAGTGAGGTAACATTAAAAACACGAGGCTTAGAACTCTTATAATATTGTGTTAGGAAAGCTTTGCATCAAAGATTTTATAAATTCACATATATTTGACTTTATCATTTTAAAATAATTTTATTATAAAGGCAGTAAAATATTTAAAATTGGCTCTCCTTAAACTATTTACAGTTATTAAGTTAGAAATAACATTTACTGATATTTATTCTATAATCATTATGAGAAGAAAGTGAAGTGGCTTAGGATATATACTTATTCTAAGATTAATTTTGTATCTTTGTTTCTAGGACCAATGGACTTTTTAATGAGACTTGGGCAGCAGAAGTTAGGGGTGGCTGGTTTTGCCCAGTATGCGTCTCTAGAGGTTCAGGGTTAGAATGCACTCAGGAATGATTTTCCAGCTGTATTTTAATACGCAACTTGTTCATTGGCTCATTTTGGAATTCATTGTGTTGTCTTCTTATAGTGTCTTGTTACATGTGGAAAAGGATCAAAGCAGCGGCAGGTTTGGTGTCAACTGAATGAAGATCACTTAAATGATGGCTTCTGTAACCCAAGTACCAAACCTGAGTCTCTAAGATCATGCGAGCTTCGTGCATGTGCTTCTTGGCAAGTAGGACCATGGGGTTCTGTGAGTATATGTGAAAGTTTGACATTACTGTGGTAAATATTTCAGCTTTGCTTTCGGATGCCGTTCAGTTAACCAAAGGCTACAAATCTCATGGGTTTTTTTCAGCTTTGATTAAGCTATAAATATTTTCACATTCTGTGTTTGCATTGGTATCTTTACCATGTTTAGAATAGGCATTGTTTAGAAGTTTTGCCAACCAGGCACCTAGATGAGTGTAGGTAGCTCATTAACCTGTGAAGATTCCCTGAGTTGATGGAAATGTTCTCATTTTTTCCTTCTTTAGCTTTTTTAATTTCATTGCATATTAAGGGACACACATAAGGCAGAATTTGAAAATACTTTGTTTCTATAATTGTGTTGACTCTGACTCCAATACTTTTTACATGATAACTGTAAAAACTATGATAAAAATACTACATTTTGTTAGCTTCGTTATTTTAGTAATATCTACATAGTACATTTAAATAAGTAGGCATATTGGTTGAATGTGTTAATTTTAGGACCTCTGAATCTGGCATAAAAGGCTTGTATAAAAGATATACTGACAGTATATTATTAATTATATATTTATTAAGAAAATGGAAATTTATGTATTTTTTGAAAAGCAATGTGTTTTGACATCTGTTGATATCTATTTATCTTTATCTTTCAGTGCACAGCTACCTGTGGACTTGGGTATCAGATACGTGCTGTTAAATGTGTCAGTGGGCTCTTTAGTGCAGTATTAGATGACAGAGAATGTCAAGGAGCCAGCCGCCCAGGTGACAGACAGGTACAGGAAACCTCTTTGTGAATTATAAACAAAAACATTCATTCAATAGGAGGATTACTAATGTGTTCAATTTATTTTTATACATGCCTTTTCCACTTAAGCTTATATACCGTGAAAATGTGTGCATAAGATAGAATTTATCATTCTTGGTTTTTGCCAGTCTTATAGCTTTAAAATGAAATATTTTATATTTTTATCTGCCTTTGGATCATACATTCAACCTGTGTATTCCCATACTTTGAACTGTACAAGAACAATAATACCTGTTCTTATGAGTATTATGAACTCTTAAAGTGTGTTGTGCTTTTTAAAGTTGGAATTCTGTGTTCCTTCAGAATATTTCAGCTTTGCGGTATTTTGGAAAGACTTTGTTCTTTTTCTTTTCAACCATCAGATGGAATGATCCAAAAATTGAGATTCAGTCTTACTATTCACCATTAGGTTTGACAGTACTTACACCATCTCTTTGTTACTTGGTATGCAGCTATTCTTGAATTAGTTACGTGAAAGAGGAAATATCAGATTTAATTAAAATGTGGTTGGTTAATTAAACGATGTTCTATGAAATTTTTTTTAATAGGAGTGTATAGTTATTCCTTGCCCAATTATCCCTTATATTGGGACCACTTCCTTGCCAGCTGCTCCCATGGGAAAGGTAGCACAGTGGAGACATGGCTCTTGGACCCCAGTAAGTGAATTTTCTTGAATATATACAGTAATTCTTATGGAGGTCTTTAGATACTACCAAAAGTTTTGGGACAGATTTGCTAAGTTAGTTTATCTATTCATTCTCAGGTATTTTGATGGTATGGGCAAGGTATAGGGTGTATAATTAGGTACTCTAATGGCTAAATCATGTTCTGTCTTTCAACAGCAGTGTAGGAAATTTGAGCCTTTTATAGATTTTCTAATCTACAAAATGAGGATAATAATGCTTATGTCACAGGTTGTAATGAGAAGCAGATGTGATATCAGTCATTTATCAACTTTTATTTAAACTCCAGACATTTTCATGTTGCTTTTCTAAACTGAAAGCTTCAATGTATTTAGAATATATAATTTGCTTTAATCTTAAATTTTAGTTGTTTCAAGGTTATATTTGATGACATGTTAAGATTCTCGTGCACAGTATCTCTAATTTTGTCATATAACCATTATGTTCATTCAAATTTTTATGTTTGTGAAATTTATAATCTAAACAGATATTTACTACCTCATCTGAACTTGACCCAGAAATGATGCCAAGTGATATTATTTCTAATTTATTAGAAATCAAGTTTCTCAGGAAACTTGATATTTTAGAAATTCGAGTAACAACTATGGATAGGAGAAGGGGAGAGGTACTATCCAACATTATTTGATTTTTTAAGTGCTCTGTGTCCTGTGGAAGAGGTAATCAGGCTCGCTATGTAAGCTGTCGTGATGCTCATGATGGAATTGCAGATGAATCATACTGTGCCCATTTACCCAGACCTGCTGAAATATCTGTCTGCTTTAGCCCTTGTGGAGAATGGCAAGCAGGAAGTTGGTCACCCGTAAGTGTTCTTATGAGAAAATAGGAAATGAAATGTTTAAATATAATATCTGATATTTAACATAATATTAATGTAGTATATTACATTGTAAATGTTGGCTAAATTTCTGGTCAGTGTTCAGCATCCTGTGGCCACGGAAAAACAACTCGACAAGTTTTATGCATCAACCACCAGCAGCCAATTGATGATAATTACTGTGACCCTGAAGTTCGCCCTTTGATAGAACAAGAATGTAACCTGGCCGCCTGCCCACCCACATACAGCCACTTTTCCAGTTCCTCTGAGCAGCCAAGCCATTTCCCAGGCCGGCATTCTCCATTAACTCACAAACCTGAAGATAATCAAAATCAGGGGGTACATCTGTCAATCAGAGGAAACCAATGGAGAACAGGACCATGGGGATCAGTAAGCTATTCTTTATTGAGTTAAATTAATTCTGTAATTTTGTATATTTCAGCCCTTTAGCAGATATGTATATAATGACATCAAATGCTTTTAATGCTAAATTTATCTGAAGATCAATAGTTTAAATCATTAATGGATTAAGCATTTTGATGCAGACTACACATCCCCAGAGTTCTTATTGAATTATAGACTAATGTGATATTATGATTACAGAGGAATGCACTTAAAATTTATCTGATTAGGGTTCATTATAATAAAAACAAGAGAAAACCCTTAAGAAGTAATACTACAAATGTTTATGAAAAAATAAAATAAAAATTACTATGCTAGCAATGGAATAAACTGGTGTAAAATCATGATGAACTATCAAAGGTACACTTGTACAAGTTAAAGAAAAACACTAAGGTAAAATTAGGTAACTTTAACACTGTGTTTTGTTGTTTATTTCTTCATAGTGAAATCTTAAAGCTGTTAATTCTTTTTTACTTAACATTTAGGATGAGGGCAAAGGTTTGTTTCCTAATGCATCCTTGAAAGAATTAATCTTTCATGAACAAATTTTTAATGAAGCCCTGAGTAAAACTTAAGCGTTTTGTCAAATTTTCATGATTCAAAGTTTGCTTTGGGTTGAGTCAGGTAGTGACCCTTTATCACCAAGTAAGTTCACAGTGCAGCATCTGCAGCTTGTGTGTATTTCTGTGTTTTATCCTGGCCAGTGTTCCAGCAGCTGTGCTGGAGGTCTCCAGCGCAGGGTCGTGGTCTGCCAGGATGAAAATGGACTAAGTGCAAGTTACTGTGATGCAGCCTCAAAACCCCCAGAGTCAAAGCACTGTGATTCGGGACCTTGTCCACGCTGGAACTATGGAAGCTGGGGAGAGGTGAGTCACAATCTTTCCTCATTTAGTAGAGCTTATTTCATCTCTGAAGACCAAAAGTAAAGTGTTCTATGCTGTTGGATAAATCTTACTTCACTGTTCTATACTATTAGGTAATCTTACTTCATTATGTATATGGAAAGAAATTTTTATCTTAATTGATCAAAACCTGCTCTTTTAAAAGGTGTTCTCATAGTACGTCACTCACTCATGACAGAAAACATGTATTCCATATTTATGAAGAGAACCTGATTTGCTACCCAGTGTGTCTGTGAATTACTATTATCTTTCTAAAATCAGTACATTATTATTTAAATTTCTTAGAAAATTAGATTGATATAAACACAGAAGGCAAGACTGATATGTAGACCATATTTCATCCTATTGCTAAGTCATTCGTTTGGGGAATCTTCTTTTTTTTTTTTTTTAAGAAAGAGGGAACAGTGAGAGAGAGAAAGAAGCAATTTTTTTTTTTTTAAAGAGAGGACAGTGAGAGGGAGAAACAGAATCAATTTTTTATTGAGTTTTTCACATGGCTTTTGTTGCTCAGACACTTAGTTGTGTACGTAGGTGCTGGGGTTTGAACACATGTACTTGCTCATGCTAGGCAAGTGCTGTAACCAACCACCGAGCTGCAGCTCCAGCTCTGAAGCAATTGTTTTTATTTAGTATTTCATGTGACTTTCATTCCTCTGACACTTTGTTGTGTATGTAGCGCCGGGGTTCGAAGGGTACTCGCACATGCCAGGCAAGTTCCATAACTGCCCAGCCACCGCTCCAGCCTGGGGAATCTTCTTTAAGCTAGATAGTTGGCAATTTTAAGCCCTTTCATCATGCCGTGGCACATTTAGGCACTGGAAATGTAAAGATAATTTCTAAAATGGTTGCTTTGAATATTAATTATATCCATATTTTGGATGAGAAAGAATATGAAGCAAAGATGTATATTAGTTTAGGGTGAATAAAATAAATCAACTAATTTAATTAGGCAGAAGTTTTCCTTAATTATTTTTATTTTTATTACATAATTTTTCTTCATAGGGAATTTATTGGAAATCATTTAAAGACATACTTTGGGCCAGGTGCTAATAAATATCAAGTACATTTTTAAAATACACTTTGCTTTTTAAAATTTCAAATAACTTTATTATTTCTGAGTGTAAGTGTGTTCATTTTGAAAACTCAAATCATATGAAAAAGTGCAAACAAGAAATTTTATCATTTTGTTATATTTTTTGCTAGATTTTTGTTTTATATGGGTTATAGAAGCAGGTATATTGTACATGCTGGTTTGCTGTCTATGGTTTTCATATAATTTGTACTGAACATCTTCCATGTTTATAAAATCTGATCTACCTTATTAGCTTTCATGGCTATATAATTCATTGATTAGAATCTCTATTATAACATAATTGATGCTTATGTCGCAGGTAAATCGGGTTTTTTTTTCTGGCTTAATCTGATTATAGTACCTTATAGACTTGAAATCTTACTGAAATATTTTATCATACTAAGTCTCAAATATTATCAGTTTTTATAATCAGGGAATAAAAATTTTTTAGCTGAGGGAGAAATGTTGATAATTAGGAACAAATAGTAAACTTTAAGCTCTGGCATTACTAATGATGTTTAAACAATGAATAAAGCAATATAGTTGTCCCTTTAAAGCCACATCGGCTTGAATTTTCTTTTTCTTATTTTTAGTGTACACAAACATGTGGAGGAGGAATAAAATCAAGATTTGTAATATGTCAGTTCCCCAACGGCCAGATGTCACAAGAGCACAACTGTGAAATCCGAAACAAACCGCCTAGCGTGGTACAATGTCATGTGCATGCTTGCCCTGATGATGTATCATGGCATCGGGGACCGTGGAAATCGGTACGATAGTATTCTCAATCTTATTTTTTATGTCTTTAGTTTACTATATTCCTTTCACTTTATTTCCTTTCTTTATAAATTGTGAAATACACACACTATATCTTCTAATTCTTTCTAAAAGCACACCATTGGCCATCTTGGCTCATATTATTAAATTTGATAGTTTAAAGAGGAATTGATTTGATCTCAAGTACTGTAATATATAATAGTTCTATAAGTATTTATTTTTTATATATGAATTTTGAACCATAGCACTATTCTCATAGAAATATTTTTCTTCATTACATCTTTTGTTGGCCCTCATTATTTACATTTGCATATAATGTTAACACTTTGCTTGTAACAATAGCAAATCAAAGCTGTGTTTTGTTTGAGCATATAACGTATATGGCTTTTGTCTGTCTATGTTCAATAACTGGTGCAAAGCCAAATAATATTATTTTAAAATTTGTTTTTATCATTGTTAAACTTATTTTTTTGTTTGGAAATGTGAAAACATTATATTAAAGAAAAGATAGAGAAATTTACTTACATAAAATAAATTAATTGTTTACAGTTTGTTACATCATAGAAAAGTATGCTTTATATAATAATTTATATGAATTTTCATTTTTCTCCACTGTGTGGAGTTATTGTGATTTAAGAAATTATTTTTCTTGGTACCAGAGATTGAACCCAGGGGCACTTAACCACTGAGCCACATCAACCAGCCCCCCTACCCTTTTTTTTTTTAAGACAGGGTCTTGCTAAGTTGCTTAGGGCCCTGTTAAGTTGTTGAGGTTGACTTTGAACTTATGATCTCCTGCCTCAGCTTCCCTAGCTACTGGGATTATAAGCAATCACCAAGAATATTTTAGTATTGTGTTTCATTATTTTTTGGAGCCATAGACGAAACTCATAAATACCTTTCATGAATGGTTTATTTTCTCAAGTGTTCTTCAAATATACAAACTTTGAAGAATATCTAATATATAAGTATATTGAATTAGTTTTGTCACCTCCAATCTTTTAATTCATGAACAGCTAAATGCATTTCTTTCAGATGAAAAAGTGATTTAAGTCTACAATCTATTTATAACTGTATTTATGAAGTTAAACCATTATTTAGAAAATAATTATAACTCCAATTTTAGAGACAAACCTTTTCTTACACAATTTTTATTTCTATTCAGTTATACATAACATTAGGATTCCTTTTGGCATAATTATAAAAGCATGGAATATAATTTACTCTAAATTATTCCCCCGATATTTCCCCTTTCCCTCCTCCCTGCCCCTGATCCCTCCCTGTACTCTACTAATCTTTCTGCTATTTACTTATAGTTGTTGTCTTAAATTAGTGCCTTGTGGATATACGTAATGGTGAGATTCATTGTGGTATATTCATACATATACTTGGGAAAGTTAGCTCAGATTCATTCCATTGTTCTTCCCTTATCCAGTCTTTCCTTTCTCCTTCTTCCTTTACTCCACTGATTTTTCTTCTATTTTGGTGGGCCCCACTCCTGACTTTCCTAGCCTTTCTTTCCTTTTCTTGCCCCCCTTACTTTTGATTAGCTTCCACTTACCATAGAAAGCATTCAATCTTTGACTTTCTGCATCTGCCTTATTTCATTAATTTGAGAGTCTCCAGATCCATCAATTTACCAGGAAATGCCATTATTTCATTCTCCCTTATGGCTGGGTAATACTCATTGTATATATACCACATTTTCTTTAGCCATTCATCTGTTGAAGGCACCTAGAGATTGGTTCCATAGCTTGGCTCTTGTGAATTATGCTGCTGAACACACTGATGTGGCTGTATCCCTATAGTACGCCAGTTTTAGATCTTTTGGATATATTCCAAGGTGTGGAATGGCTGGGTCCTGTGGTCATTCCATTCCTAGATTTTTGAGGAATCTTTATACTCCTTTCCAGAGTGGTTGCAGTAAATTGCAGCTCTACCCACAATATATAAGTGCTTTTTTTCTCCATGTTCTCACCAACACTTATTATTATTATTTGTATTCTTAATAATTGCCATTCTGACTAGTGTGAGATGCAATTCAGTTTGATTTTGATTTGCATTTCCCTAATTGCTAGAAATGTTAAATTTTTTCATGTGTTTGTTGTCCATTTGTATTTCTTCTTTTGAGAAATGTCTTTTTAGTTTTTTGCCCATTTATTAATTTTTTTGGTGTTCAGTTTGTCAAGTTCTTTATCTTTATATATCCTGGATATAATGCCCTATCTGAGGAACAGGTGATGAAGATCTCCTCATTCTGTGAACTTGCTCTTCATGCTCTTGATTGCTTCCTTTGCTGTACAGAAGCTTTTAAATTTGATGCCATCTCACTTAATGACTTTTGGTTTTAATTCTTTGGGAGTCTTGTTAAGGAAGTTGATTCAACTGCCAATGCATTGGATGTTGAACCTACATTTTTCTTTTCTCAATTTCAGTTTCTTGTTTACTTCCTGGATCTTTGATCCATTTTGAGTTGACTTTGTGCAGGGTGAGAGACATATGGATGTTCAGCTGTCCCGGCACAATTTGTTAAAAACACTGTCTTTTCTCCAACATACATTTTTGGCACCTCTGCCTACAATTAGATAACTGTATCTCTGTAGGTTTCTCTTGTTATTCTATTCTATTCCATTGGTTTTCATGTCCGTTTGGGTGCTAGAACCATGCTGTTTTAGTTACTATAACTCTGTATTATAATTTGAGGTGTGTATCCAACATCAATCTTTTTTCTCAGAATTCTGTTGCCTATTCTGAGTCTTGTACTTGTCCAAATGAATTTTAGAACTGCTTTTTCTAGTTTTGTAAAGAATATCATTGGTATTTTGATGGGAATTGCATTGAATCTATACAATGTTTTTTGTAGTCCGATCATTTTGGCAAATTTTAATTCTGCCTATCCAAGAACATGGGAGGTTTTTTCATCTTCTAAGGTTGTCTTCAATTTCTTTCTTCAATGTTCTATACTTTTCTCTGTACGTGTCTTTCTCCTCCTTGGTTTGATTAAATCCCCAAGGGATTTTTCTTTTTGTGTGTGTGTGTGTGTGTGTGTGTGTGTGTGTGTGTGTGGTTATTATGGATTGGATAGTTTTCCTAATTTCTTTTTCAACAGATTCATTATTGGAATATAGAAAAGTGATGAATTTGTCTATGTTGATCTTGTATCCTGCTATGTTACTAAATTTGTTCCTCAGTCTGCAAGTCTTCCAGTGGAGTTTTTTGAGTCTTCTAAATATAAGATCATGTCATCAGTGAACAGAGACAATTTGACCTCTTATTTTTCTATTTTTATCCCTTTAATTTTCTTCTCTTACCTGATTGTTCTGGCTAGAGTTACAGGGAATATGTTTAATATGGACTCTGTTTAATATGAGTGGTGACAGTAGGTATCCTTGGCTTGTTCCTATTTTTAGAGGAAATGCTTTCAGTTTTTCTCCATTCAGTTTGATGTTGGCCTGGGGTTTGTTGTATATAGCCTTTACAAGGTTGAGGTAAGTTCCTTCTGTTCCTAGTTTCTCTAATGTTTTAAACTTGAATGGGTGCTGAACTTTGTCAAGTCCTTTTCCTGCATCTATTGAGACTATCATGTGATACTTGTCCTTAATTCTATTTCTTGATTTGTGTGTACAGAACCAACCTTGCCTCCCTGGGGTGAAACTCACTAAATAATGGTGCACTAACTTTTCTTAAGTTTAAAAAAAATTTTATTGAGGAGTTGTGTTGTCATACAATCATAAATGCATATGTAGTAACAATATGATATGCCTAATCCAGAATCACCCCCACATTACCCACACCCTAGTCTCTTAACTCAATATAAATGTTGATATATGTGTGTGTATATATATATATATATATATATATATATATATGCATTTTCCAGAATTAAATTCTTGCATAAGTATTATTTGGCTTCTCAGAGGGGGTAAATAAAAAGATACATTATTGATTCCCCCCTTAGATACCTCCCTATCATCCACCTCCCCAACTTCTTCCCTCCCCATCCCCCCATCACATATCTATGGTTCCCCTAGATTATGTGTTGGCTTTGACTTTGGTGAGTCTAGTACATGGACTTGACTACCTTGCACTGAAGCCTGGGTTTTGTTCTAGCTTCCACAAATGAGGGAAAACATTCAACCCTTGAGTCTCTAGGTTTGGCTAATTTCATTCAGCATAATTTCTTCCATTTGCATCCATTTACCTTCAAAGGCTGCAATATCATTGTTTCTAATAGTTGAATAGAACTCCATAGTATGTATGTGTGTGTATATATATATATTTATATACCATAGCTTTTGGATCCATTCATCCAGTGATGGGCATCTGGGTTGATTCCATTATTTAGCTATTTTAAATTGAACTTTTATGAGCATTGATTTTGCTGTGTCACTGTAATGGTGCACTAACATTTTAATGTACTTTTGTATGTGGTTTGCCAATATTATATTAAGAATCATCACATTTTTGTTCATCAAGTTTATTGGCCTGAAGTTTTCTTTCCTTGATGTGTCTTTATCTGGTCTTGGTAATGGGTGATACTGCCTTTACAGAATGAATTTGGCAGTTTCCCCTGCTTTTCAATTTCATTGAATGATTGGAACCTTGTTTAAAGGTCTGGTACAACTCAACTAAGATCTGTCCAGTCCTGGGCTTTTCTTTGTTGGAAGGCTTTTCATAGCTGCTTCAATGTCATTACTTGATATTGATCTGTTTAAATTTTCTATATTCTCATAGTTCAATTTGGATACATCATATCTTTCTAGGAATTTGTTAAAATCTTTAAAATTTTCTCTCTTGTTGGAGTATAAGTTTTCAAAATAGTTACTAATGATTCTTTGAATTTCAGTAGTGTCTGTGGTCCTTTTCATCTCTAATTTTGTTAATGTGGGTCTTCTCTCACTCTTTTTGTTTGTTTGTTTGTTTTGATTAGTTTGGCTAAGGGTTTAACAATTTTATTTTTCCTTTCAAAAAAACCCAACTCTATGTTTAATCATTCCCTTGTATTCTTTTATTCTCATTTTGATTGATTTTGAGTATGATTTTAATAATTTCCTGTCCTCTGCTGATTTTGGTTAGTTTGTCCTTTTACTAGAGTCTTGAGGTATAATGTTAGATTGTTTATTTGGCATCCTTATATTTGATTAAACGTAGGAACTCTGCCATAAACTTTCCTTTCAGAACTGCCTTCATACTTTCCCAGAGATTTTGATGTTGTATCCCTATTCTCATTTGTTTCTAAGATTTTTTTATTTCTTCCTGATTTCTTCTGCTATTTCATTCATCATTCAGTAATATCATATTTAATCTCTAAGTGTTAGAGTTGTTTCTGTTTTTATATTGTTGATTCATAATTTCCTTCCTTTATGATCTGAAAGAATTCAAGGAGTTAACTCTATTTTGTATTTTGTAATATTTACTTTGTGACCTAATAAACTATGATCTATTTTAGAGAATCTTCTGTGTGCTTTTGAGAAGAAAGTGAATTCAGTCATTGATGGATGAAATATTCTATAGATATCTATTAGATTCATTTGATTAATAGTATTTTTTAGTTTTCAAGAATCTTTACTTAATTTATATGTGGACGATTTATCTAGTGATTAGAGAGGTGTGTTGAAACCACCAGTTATGTCATGATCTATTTGATTTTTAATATTGAGAAGAGGTTTTTTTTATGTACATAGATAAACCATTGTTTGGGGCATATTTGCAATCATATCTTGTTGATGGATAATTCCTGTAATTAGTATGCAGTGACCTGCTTTGTCTCTTCTTATTGATTTTGACTTGAAGTTCACTTTGTCTAATGTGATAGGAGCCCTCCTTGTTTATAGGTACCATTTGTATGGCATGTCTTTTCCCATCCTTTCATCTTTAGTCTATGGTTGTCTTTGTCTGTAAGGTGAGTCTCTTGCAAACAACACATCACTCTTTTTTAATCCAATCATCAACCAATCAATGTCTTATGATTAAAGAGTTTAGAGCTTTTATATTCAATATTATTATAGACAGATGATTTTTAATTCCTGATATTTTGAATTATTTCTAATACTTTATCCAGACTTGATTTTTTAAAATTCAGTATTCTTTTTCCTTTTTTTTTGTACCAAGGATTGAACCCACTGGTGCTCAACCACATCCCTAGCTCATTTTATTTTTTATTTTGAGACAGGGTCTCACTAAGTTGCTTAGGGCCTTGCTAAATTGCTGAGGCTAGCTTTGAACCTGAGATCCTCCTGCCTTTGCATCCTGAGCCACTGGGATTAAGACATGTGCCACCATGTCCAGCTATAGTAAACTATTCTTCTAATGCAATTCATCCATATGCTGGTTTTTATTATTATTTTTCACTTTTTCTTAATGAAATATTTCATTGAGTATGTTTTATAGTATAGCCTTTATGGTTATGAATTCTTTTAGCTTCTGCTTCACATGGAAGGTTTTTATTCCATCTTCAATTCTAAAGGGTAATTTTGTTGGATAAAGTAATCTTGGTTGGCACCCATTTTCTTTCAGAGCATGATATATATTATTCTAAGCCCTGCTGGTTTTTAGGAACTGGGATGAGAAATCAGTTCAAGTCTAAATTGGTTTACTTCCAAATATAACCTGCTGTTTTTCTCTTGTAGCTTCTAAAATTCTATCTTTCTTATGTTTATTAGGTATTTTCATTATAATGTATGTTGGATAACATCTTTTTTTTTTTTTGGTTCTGTGAATTTGGAGTTCTATATGCATCTTTTATTTGAATTTCCATCATATTTCTAAGATTTGGAAAAATTTCTAGTATTATTTCATTGAAAAAATTGTACATTCCTTTTGTTTGTATTTTGGAGTCCTTATCTACCCCAGCCATTCTTAAATTTGGCCTCTTGATACCATCCCAGATTTCTTGAATATTCTGATTGTGGTCCCTTAACATATTCTCTTTATGGTTAACCTTATTTTCAAGATTATGAATTTTGCCTTACAGGCCTGAAAAATCTATTTTCAAAGGGGTCTGATCTATTGGTGATGCATTCCATTGGATTTTTAATTTGGTTTACTGAGTCTTTCATTTCTAGGATTTCGTTTGATTTGTTTGCTTGTTTGTTTGTTTGTTGTTTTCAGAATATCTGCCTCTTTATTGGGCCTGAGCCTGAGTACACAGAGGGTGCAGCACTTACATCTTTTGGTTGTTTCTATTGTGTACAGAAGTTCAGGATGCAGCACTCTGGGCTCTCACTGATTGCCATGGGTTTATGTGTACCCACTGCCTTCTACAAGATCCTTTTCAAAGGGGCCTAGAACCTGGTGGGTGTCTCCAAACACAGGTCCTTTTGTTGTAGATTCTCTGTGATATTTTTTTTAAGAGGAAGGGAGATAGAATCAATTTTATTTTATATTTTTGTCTGACCTTTATTTCTCTGACACTTAGTTGTATATGTGGTGCTAGGGTTCAAACCCAGATCCTTGCACTTGCCAGGCAAGCGCTCCAACCACTGAGCCACCACTTCAGCACCTTTGTGAGTGATTTATGGTGCATAAGCGCACTGCTGGCCAGTGCTGCTCACTGGTGTACTGTCCTTATTGCTGAGTAAAGAGACTCGGCTGATTTTCCTGGGTTCTAACTTCCACTGCTACAGGTTATGAATGGTAGGTGCTGCTTCCCTCTGCTGACTGTGACTAAGGCAGTGTTCAGCTAGTATCCAAGCACTCACCAGCTGAGATTACAGGTGAGGCTGGGTGCCAGCGCTCTCCTCTGCCTTGGACCCAGGGAACTTTCCACCTTGATTGATCACCCACTGGCTATGCTTGCAATCCAGGCGCTATTCCTTTAAGTTCCTGGGACTCAGGCAACTTCCTTCCATAACCATTTTTCTACTGGCCAATGCCATGATCTGGGAATTGTCCCAGTATACCACTGGAGATCAGGCAGCTTCCCACTGGGATGTGCTCTGTGCAGACTGCAGCTGCAATCTGGGGGATGAACCTGTTAGGATCTCCAGGACTAAGGCAACTTTCCACTAGGACATGCTTTCTATCAGCGTCAGTGAGGGCAGTGGTACTGACAGCTTCCCTAGTCTCTTCTCTGTACAAAAATTCTTCCCACTTGGATCTGAGCTCTGACTTCCTGTTGCCATGAAGTGCAGGTGACTGTTCTGTCTCTGCTTAGGGTTCCATGAAGGCTGTTCAGAGCACTAGGTTAAGCTCTCACTTCCTGGATGCTGCTGTTCCACCCTGCACCCCTTTCTCTCTGGTGAGGAGGAGGGGCTGCAGCTACTCTTGGCTAGTAGCATCCCTCTAGGAGTTCTTTCTGGACAGATTCTCAGAAGATCCCACTGCAAGGGTGCTCCCTCTGGTTTAATTTGCTGCTCCCTGGAGGTGGGTAGATGCTGTGTTGATTTGGTGCCTGATCACCTGTGGGCTCCACAAAGTGGCTGCAGAGCCTGGCATAGTTTTCTATTCATGATTTGGTTTTAAACTGCTAATCTGCTTCAAGGACACTGCTGCTTCTCTCATGCTTTAATTTGGTCTGTTTTTCTCTTCAGTTGTTAAGGGGATGAGTTTTTGTGCTATTGCTCTCCCTCTTCCTCCCTTTTTGTCTCTCTCTTTCTCCTGCCCCCTTCGCCCATGCTGGTCCAGGCTCAGGGTTTGGGAACTCCACCTTTATTTTCTACTCCAGAAACAGAACTTCAAGTCTCTCCAGGTCTCAGACAATGTATTGTTGGATCTTAGAGCATTTATTCTGGTTTCAGGTCAGCTTTTCGTTCACTGCCTCCTGTTTGCGTTGTGGGGAGATCTGAAATCTCTGACTAGTTCTACTCAGCCATCTTCTCTGAATAGATCCAACCCTTGATGCCTGCACTTGTTTTGCCCAAGACAAACCTTACCAGTGAGATATAGGTAAAGTTCAAGTTCAAGCTTAGGATCAAATTAATCTGTATAATCAAAATGCAACGCATGTTAGGAGGAATTTTAACTCTACAGGAGGATTTTAAAGTCAAATTGCTGCTTCAGAGCACTGTCCCTTTGTAGGAACTAAAATAATTTTTCTTTTTTCTTTTCTTTCTTTTTTTTGTAATAGACAGCACTCACATAGTTATTTAATATATGTTGACTGACCATCTATTATGTCTTGAACACTATGCTACAGAGTTAATTAAAACATGTTTCTCATGCCTATAGTATTTACAGTCCATTCATCAAGATTATAAATACTACAGAAACTCACTGTTAAAAGGTATCTTTTTTATTAACCATCTTAGATTTGAAATTCAATTTCTCCTTGTTACAGCTCTTTTACATTTCTTTTCATTTCATTGGTGTTAGTTTTCAGGACTGGTTCTTAATAAAAGCCTCTTAGAATTTTGCCCCAATTGAAAAAGCAGCATCCTAATCACTGATTAGAGATTGAGTAGTAATCACATTGGTTCCTTGGCACAAAAGTTTTACTTTCCCTACTGATTCATGACTTTAATTCACAAAGCACTAAACATTTACTTTTTACTTCTAGTTTGTGGCAGATATTGAAATAACTAAAATTCAGTGTTTTTGAGTCAGACTCTCTGTATCAGGGATCAACAAACTATGACCCTAGACTAAATCTATCCCATCTGCCTAGTTTTATAAATAAGTTTTATTGGAACAAGTCCTGCTTATTGTTCTTGTATTATCTAAGGTTCATTTTGCACTACAATACTGGAACTGATTAGTGGCAAAAGACTATGATCCACAAATCCTGAAATATTTACTCTTTGCCATTTCTGGTGCTATTCTATTTAATGTACAATATAATGCATTTAAGTTTAACATAAAAATGTTTAGAACATTAGAATTACACTTATTCCTTGAGTCAATTTTAGGTAAATATTTTCAACCATTAATTTGATATTTTTAAACATTTTTAGGTTTACAAACCTTTTCTACATATCCATTTTGGTTTTCACATAATTTTTATATATTGTGTTGGAATTCCAATGTATTTGTTGTGCTATTTTTGTACTTAAAGGATGTCATAAGTGAAAAACCTGAGTGTTCATTAAAGTCTTGTGCATAGATGATTTTCTCAGTCTCCTAAAAACAACTGATCAAGAAAACAGTAACAACAAATTACAAAACAGTAAGGCAAAAGTACAGAATTCATTATTTACCACATGTCTATTCCAAAAGGCATTCTTTGAATGATTCAGTCTTTGCACTAGGAAAGAACTTTAATATCTTTTTTCTTGATCAGTTGAAAATGTTTTTAATATTGCAATAATTGTTTATATCAGAATTTTTACAAACTTATTTATTTACTTTTTTATATGTATAAAGTCCATCATTGGATTTCTTTTATTGTCTGAAGAATATTTATTTGTTAAATTAGCCTTTTATATTAAAAGGGCTTGGGGATCTGAAGTTTTGTTATCAAAACTAGATATAATCTTTTGCCTCTTTCAGTATTATAACATATTAGCCAAATTTCAGAAAACCTTTGTCAACATATCAGATTAATAGCTTTTCATGAGTAATTTTAATTTCAATAGATCTTATTCATTAAGTAGAAAATTAAGAAAGTGTATGTGTGTGTGTGTGTGTGTGTGTGTGTGAACAAATAATTTTAAAGGATAATAAAAACAAAGGGCAAAATAATTTAAAATATTAGAAAGAAAGTTGTAATAATACATCTAACTTTTCTCCGTGTTATGGCAATTCAATTCTTGTGCTGTAATAACAAAAAGAATAAATAAATCTTAACCTATGCTTGTTAATTCAATGACTGTATTTTTGTAATTAATCAATGTGAAATGAGTATATGTTAACTCTTGTTTATTAATGATGTGTTGTGGCTTTGTGCTTTGCATAATTCATATGTACATTCATTTTTATTCCTTTGATCAATTCCTGAAATGTTTTAAGTCACTGAATAGATTGTGTGTTGTAATGAATGCCTTCTTTATGGTATTTTTCTTTAATAACAAACTGGTAATTTCTCTTATTAAATATTTAATTGTTGAATAGTGTGTGTTTTCATAATTTTTCTTAGAATGTGTATAAGCTACTGCCATTTTTCATACAAGATTTCTGTTAGACACTAACACTGATATTTTAAAGATTAAGATTTATTGTTTAGCTATTAATTTTTAAATATTATAAATGTTTGTATTTCTTTTTATGTGTTATAAACAATGAATAAAATTAGTGACATAAACAATTTTATTTAATGAATTTAAAACATGTATTTATGACCAGGTAATCTTTAAATAATAAGTAAGTTTTACTCTTCTCTATCATATTTATAGTAAATGATGTTACACATAATGAAATTGAACTACTCTAGCAAATGCTCTTTAAGTCAAATTATATTTACATATTTTTCCCATTAAGCTTCATTTAATATGTAATTCATTTTCTTGGGATGTTTTTATTTCCTATGTAGAAAGAAATCATATTTGATAAACAAATATGTGTATTCCAGTCAATTCTGGGACTGATGATTGTCCAACCAAAGTAAAGGAAATATATTTTTTTCTTTCAAGGTCATTTTTTTATATAAAAAAATGAGAAAGTTGTTTTTAAAAAAGGAATAATTGCTCTTTGAATCTCTTAATTCTAGTGCTTTCCTTAAAGTATTTCTTTTTTAAAAAATGCCTATAACATTATGTAGAAATATATATATATTTATATATATATATATATACACTAAATCTGAAATACAATACTGCAGAATGTAATAAACAGAAGCACTTTCTGAAATGAGATGGTGATAATTGTACACACCTAGTAAATCTGAAGTTTGCCAGTTCAACAGTTGTGTGTAACAAGAGCATACTGAGGGGCTAAGCAGCCAAATAGGGCTGCTTCCTCTGTTGTAGCCCCCACTGCAGGTGAAATGCGCTCCAGAAGGTTGGGCAGCAGCAGCCCAGAGCAAGGTAATATGTGGGGAAATGGTTCAAGAGACTGTCCGTTCTTTATTTTGACTTTGTAAAGTGGAGTTTTAAGTAAAAACATCCATAATAATTATTTTCTTAAATTTGGAAAATTTATGTACACACATAGTAAATAGGTTGGAAAAGAATTTTAAATAAATTTTTTTTAGAAAATGTATCATAGAAATACCTACTAGGTATTGAAAGAGTCCATTTACTATGCTTATTACCATGTCTTTCTAAAATGCATTCATTGATATTCCTAAAATCATGACCATCTTCTACAAATTGGGCATTGTATTAGTTACTAAAGATAAACCAAACTCAATCCTTCTGTCCAAGGAGTTTGCACTTTTGTGATGAATATGCTAAATAAACAGGATCAGGCAGCAGGGTGGGATTCCTAGTTCATTTCAGTATCAACCACATGTTTTCAATATTGAAGACCCATAAATATTTGGGGCTTAATAAGTTAGAATAATCTAGCGATTAGTAATGAGATTGCACTTTGCAACACAACAATTATGTTAGCAGATTCTTCCAGAAAGCCTGAACTGGTAGGGCACATTCCATCATAATGGAGCAAGAGATGAGTGATATCTGTCTACCCGTGAAGAGTAGCTTAGGTTTAATTGCAGCATATTTCTTTGCACATGTGGATTTTATACTTTACCATAAATGAAAACATGGAAAGATTAATAGACTGTCCTAGATATTATTCTCTGAAAAAAAGTATTGGAGACAATTGGACCCACAGCTTTGAAATGCATGACCTAGGAAAGATGGAAGTAGATACTTCAGGTAATGATAAGATGTTAAGTGAAGTTCGAATATAGAGCATAAAGTAACTAAAAATATTTCAGCATACATGGTGATATGTTTATGTTTTTCTTTAAACTTCCATTCTTTAGAAAGTAAAAGTGCCTGTGTTTCTAGTAATTCTCCTAATTTCTCAAGCACAGCTTCTGAATCTTTAAGAATCTCTGAAAATAGATTTTAAATGATTTTAGAAGAAATTGTTCTCAGTGTTCTACATCAATGTGCTGTATGATGAAACTACTTATATAGGTATATAAACATTGTTCATATTAGGACATTGAGAAATCCTAAATTTGTTATAGAGATTTTATGTGTCAGTTTTCAGCAAACCAAGGAACTCGTATTTTAGCTTCTACATAATCACAACAATCACACCTTAATAGTTTGTTTATATTGCTTGACATTTTCTAACTATTACTTCGTATTTGATCATATTTTATGTATGTATGTGTATATATATTTCTCAATAAAATATTTTGAGCATGTGTTATTATATATTTTTATTATATATTTATACATTGCATACATAAACTAACAATTATATGATTTGTAGATGATATACAAACATTAATTTGAAAGAATAAGTTTAATATTTAATATTAAATATTTTAATTTTATGAGTGGTAATATAACTTTTCTCTCACTGAATTATTGTTATAACATCTCATGTTTAATACATGATAGAATACATTTTGTTAGTTTCAAAAATCTTGGTTCAACACTGTTAGAGCAATTAAAAAACATAGTTTATTTCAAAATATGGTTTCAGTAGCTTCAATACCTAAAAAAATGACCTTGTAAATGTACCTCCTAAGAGAAAAGGTTATCACAGAATGCTCCTGTTACATACTAGAAATTTGTTTTAAATCCAACGTATTCATTATTCAGAAAATTTAAATTTGCCTCACAGATTTCCATTCCCAATGATGATATTCAGTTGTTAAAAATACTAAAATGAGTTGTATTTTATGTTAGCAAATAAGACTGAAAGTTTTTAAGCTTCAAAAGATTTGAAGTTTATCTGTATAAACTCACAATTTTCCAGGCGAGATGAAGAATGCCCTGAGAAACCGTAAATGTTTAAAACTTTGAAGCAAAATTTTCCAGTCTGACCTACCTACAGAAGTTGTTTGGTTTTCTTTCTCTTGAATCTTCTTTTTCACCTTGAAAGTATATAGGAGTATTTTTTTCTTTTGCATATGAGAACCATGTTGGAAATACTTAGTAAGGAAAATCACCTATCATTTCGGTCGTTTGCTGTCATCCAATTTCAGCATGGCTACTGAGAAGGAGCAACATTATAAGGGTATCTACATTCCATTAAATAGAAAGGTGGGATACTGTAAGGGGATTGAAATACACACATAGAGAGAACAGCAAAGTTCATGACTTGTGTGTTTAGTGAAGATTTATTTTTAAAAGATGTAAGAGAAAAACTTTTGAGGAGTTGTATTGTACTACTTTGCACTGCTAATTTGATTAAGAGAAGAAAGATTAACTAATTTGGGCCCCAGTTTTTTTTTTAATGCAAAATCCCTGATTTATAATCTTCACGAATTTTCGTTAATTTATTCACTCAGTAGTTATTTATATAGCAGTCACTGTGTGTTAGACACCACTAGGAATGGAGAATAAAAATCTGAGTGGATCAGAACATGGAACAGTTTATATTACATCAGATAAAAATATTAAAACAAAACACCTATATGCTGATTCCTGTATACAAATTCTTATGCATGTACTGAGGAAAGAGTTTGGGAATATAGTGGGGCACTGAAGGGTTGGAAAGGGAAAAAATTAAATTTCTTTCGTCTTCTGAGAGTTAAATTTCACCTCTTAGTTTTTTTTTCAGATGATTTATATATCACTTTGATACTCAGTAAAGAATTCTTCTGGAAGATAGAACTCACTCAAAATCAGTAGAAACCAGTAATAGAAGTAGATTTTCAGCAAAAAATAAGCAGTTCTACAAAGTCAGTTTGAGAGTGAGTGGTGGAACTCAGTGGTAAAGTGCTTGCCTAGCATGTGTGAAGCCCTGGGTTCAGTCCCTACACTGAAAAAAAAATCATTTTGAGATGTTTAATCACAGACTATTGAATATCTGCTTAACTAGATGACTAGCAAATTATTTTTGAGAAGAGTATCTTTTAATGGAATATTTATTAATGGTAAGAAATGCTTTAGTTAAACCAGTTCTAAAATATAAATGACATTCTTTAAATACAGTAGCTAACAATCCAATTTCTACTTCAGTATAATCATTAAAGTGATCAGAAAAAAGTTTACCTATAATAGAACCATTTCTATTTCTAACCTGTGATTCTTTTTCAGTGTCAAATATACAGGAAATTTTGCTTCTTCTGTATTGTGAATTTTTGCCCATAATATATAAGCCCAATTATAATAGTATTTGATGAGTAAAATGAGAAAGCATCTGATGTCATTATTGATTAATCATTATATGAGCTATTGTTAAATATAGTGCAAGAATTAAAATATGTTATATTGTATAAATGATAATGTGAAACTGTGAAATGTTCATTTTAGTAAGATTGTAAAAGGCAATTTATAGTGCCACTCTAATAAAAATAGGCCCTATTAGTCAGCCAGAGAGAGTTCTCATTCCTTCTGAGAGTAAACCCTGCACTGTTTCTGAACTTAGGAGAATTTTCATGTTTAGAAATAGGGAAGATAATCAAGCATGATTTCTCCCTCGCTCCTGGAAGTTTCTACAGAGTCAGAGCTGGTCATGTGTAGCAGCTTATGTGGGATCCTGACTCCTTGTTAACATTTCTATACTAACATGGGCAAAATCTCAGTCATAGATGAACCCAAGAGAAGGTGCTTTTCTCTCCTAATCCACAGTGTACCTCCAAAAGTCTGAAAAACCATGGCAATCTTTTTTATTTTTAAGAGAGAGGAACAGTGACAGTGAAAGAGAGAATCAATTTTATTTAGCTCTTCACATGGCTTTTGTTGCTCCAACACTTCATTGTGTACATGGTGCTGGGGTTTGAACCAGAGTCCTCACGCATACCAAGAAAGTGCTATAACTGCTGAGCCACTGCTCCAGCCCCAACAATGGAAATCTTGAAGAAAGAGGTTTATTAAATGTAGCCTTCCTTCCAGTGGAATTTTTCATGGAACTAAATTCATTCAACTCTGTCCCTTTTATTAAAAACAGATGGTATATTTAAAAAAAACTCTGGTGTGTATGTATTTTTCAACTTTGCAAAAATGTGCCTTTTGAAATAAAAATGCTAAAGCAACTGAATTTTCTTTCTACCAAATAGGAAGTATAGAATAATATATCAGCTCTTAAATTTTTGGAACAAATACAGTAGACAATGTAAAGCTGCATAAGGTAAACAAAAGAATAAAAATAATTTAAACAGAAATACAGACAGTATCTGTAAGTCAAAGGATCTTTGTAAGTACTATTTTATCTATATACCATTTATTCATTCATTTTTTAATTCAGTAAACATTTATAGATATGGTTCCTGCCCTCATTAAATTTAGAAATATTATGCTTGATTTCTTCTTTTTGATGACTAATTTGTGGGTCTATTTTGGTGGAAATTCTAGCTATTTTTGCCTACACAAAAACTTGTTCATGATAATCATACTAATATCCAAATTACTATTTCATAAATGAGGTATTCATTTATGTGGAGAAAATGAAAAGTAGATCCTTTAAGACTGTGGTGTACACAGGAAAGCTTTAGAGACTTTTTTTTCTATTTTATTAAGTGTGGTTTCCAAAGTTTTGAGTTTTGTTTTCAAACTATAAGGATTTTATAGTTTCTTTGCATGTCAAAGCATTAAGAAAACTGTGATAAACAAAACTCAGTTTCTTATAGACTGGGAAAATGTTTCCTTTTATAATGCTTAGGAAAATTAGTTGAAAAGAGATCCTAGTTGAAAATATTGCTAGCGAATTTTGTTATAATAATAAAAAGATTATTTTTTGAAAACTCTTTATGAGAAACTGAAATATAATGGTCTGGGAATAACTTCAGAATTTCATTTGGATACTTAAGCCATGGTAAAGAGGCAATGTAAAACTGTGACCCTTCTTTAACAATTCTTTGATAGCTTTTAAGACTAAAGAATGACAAGTTCAAGGACTGGAGCAGTGACTCAGCAGTTGAAACACTTGCCTGGTATGTGCAAGGACCAGGGTTCAAACTCCAGCACCACAAACACAGCTGAGTGTTGGAGAAACAAAGGCCAGATGAAAAAATAAATAAATAAAGTTGATTCTCTTTCCTCTCTCTCTCTCTCTCTCACTCTCCCTCTCTCTTAAAAAAAAAAAAAGAATGACAAGATCCATTTCAAAGAGGAAACCCATAATTCAGGTGTGCAGAATTTGCCTTTTTCTCATTTGAATAAGCAATAATATGCAATTAGTTTTTACAAACCCAAAAATATTATTTATCTAAACAAAATTATTTGATTCTTGAAATACTTTTGAGATACTGTTTACTTATTTGAGATGTCTTATCTTTAAATTGGGAGAAATTGGAAGAGACTTTTAATTTTTTTCTTTCCTGTCCTTTTATATAAATCATAAATTATTTAAATAAATTTCTCAGTTGAAGCACACATACCTTCTGTGTTCTAGCCAGCTTTTTTAAAGTAGGAGTGCATGTAGCCCGCTTTTCATTAGGAATACTGAATGTGTTCCATGTTCTTTAGCCAAATATACATATGAAATTTTCACCACTAATTCTCATTCTGCACCCTGAAATAAAAACCACTGAAATTCCTCTTCCATCAAGCAAATATTTGAAGACAGTTTTTTTTTTCTGACTTCTGTTTTCCTGGTAAAATACATATGTTTTATTTAATTCTTCAATCTTCCTAATTTCCTTGTTATGACCATCTTAAAAAGTGATATCCATATGACAAAGATAAAATCACTGGGGAAACTGGGGCTTTACAATTAAGTGTTATGCATACAACAATTACCTGAAAGAAAAAAAAAAACCCAGATCTCCATGATATATCATGTACTAAGGTGTTTCAAGGCCTTAGTGTGAAACAGCAAGTTGGCAAAATTTGGAAGACTGTGGAGAAGTATTTCTAGGCCTTAGCTTGTTTTTTTATTCATTATTTTTAGTTATACATGACAATAGAATTCATTTTGATGTAATTATAAAAGCATCAAACATAATTTTCTTCAATTCAGTCCCCAGTACTTCCTCTTTCTCTCTAATCCTCCCACCCTCTATTCTCTTCCCTCTATTCTACTGATCTTTATATTATTTACTTACAGTTTTTTTTTAATTAGTGCCTTGTGGATGTATATGATGGTGAGATTCACTGTGGTATAGTCATATATGTACATAGGACATTTACTATTTGTTGTTTTTATTAAAAATTTTATTAGCATAACAAAGTGATATCTAAAGTTTTATTCATTAGCAGAAAAATGGTCTAACTGTAAAGAATGTAGCTGTAAAGAATATTGCCACCTTTGTTAGGTGTGCTATATGTAACATGTTCAAAATTGCATCAAATTTCAATTTTGAGTAGTCATCCCGTTTCCCTATCTGTACAAACTTGATATAAACCTGATTTTATATCAGTATAAATCTATACATATAGAATAACTTACTGTTATTAAATCAGATCTTATTCAGATAATATTTATTTTCTCATGATTGCTTGGATTTGTAAATATTCCATATTAATTCTCACATCTGACTGTTTAATAAATCCTCCCAACTTCATGACATAAGGAAATCGGGAAGCGTGCTTTCCATATATTCACAAAGTATCTTTCACGACATGGCAGAACCAGATCTCTGCAACATACATTATTTCCACTTATGAATCAAATATCATTGATTAGAATTCTGAATATAGCTTTACCAATGTAATACATATACAAAATTTTTAAAGAAATTGTGTTAAAAAAGAACTATCTCCTGCTCATCTGTGGATTCCAGAAGTAACTGTCTTCTTATCTATGACTTCTCATATTTATCTCCATATTTACAAATAAGGTTAATTCTGCTATTTATTGGTGCATCAAAAATTGCTTCTTGACTTCCTCTCATAGAGGTGGAGAATTAGCTTTCTTATGCAAAACATGTACTCTACAGTCTAACTTTTAAATAAATTCTGATGAAGTGAATAGTTGGTGCCAATCTGTCAGCAAGAAGCCCTTAGTGAACTTTGAAATCCTGTTCTTTCTTGTACAACTTCTCCACTTTTTTCAAATTAATCTTTTTCACATTTAAAATTTCATTTAATTTTTGTGTTTTCAGTCACTGTTATTTCCTCTCAAGTGCTTGTCCAGATGTGTAAGTGTTCAGGTATTTTCTTTCCTGAAATCCTTCCCACACACACTTTGTCTTCTTCCACTGATGTAAGGTGGGTGATCTTAACCCTGCTGTATCACCAGCACACCATCCTCTCATTCCATCATATTTGTCCCTTATCTTCAGTCTTGACTTCTTATGTTACATATATATGTGTGTGTGTGTAAATATATATATATATATATGTTTGTGTGTGTATATGTAAATTACAGTTATCTCTTTTTTATTGTTCTTTCTTTATTTTTTTTTTTTTTTGCAATACAATTTGTTTAACATCCTCTTCCCCTTATCCCTCTACCTCCCTCCTCCTGTTCCCTGATCCCTTGCCTTTCTTCTGGGTCCTATATTGTTCCTAAAAAAAACCAAATACAGTGACATAATTCTTTCTCCTTATGATATCTTTATCCATTAGAACTTCTCTTTAAGGAAAAGTGGTTTTCTGTCATTTCTGCTAAAAATTTTCTTCTAATATTGATGATTCTCTATACTTCGTTGCAGTAAGCCATCAAAAAATGATTGGAAACTTCATTGAGAAAAAATTTAGTAGCTAGTGATCATACCTGAGAGTCAGTAGTTTAAGATATTTTATGTGGACACGTAGTTTCTTCAGAGAAGAACCCCCAATCCCTTGCTAAGAGTGGAGTGTGGACAGAGGGACTAAAGGCCCAGGTGTTCACTGTGTAGAAGCGTCTCATTCATTCCTCCTCCAGTGCCCCTTACTCTGGAACCCCCTGCAGTTTAATTCCTTTGAGAAGAAGCCTGCATGATTTTTGGCTTCTGGATGCTGAGCCTGGCAGGGGTTTTGCAGGGCTGTTTGTCTTGCTTCACATTGGTCTTCTCCCTTCTGTTTATCCTCTTTGCATCTTCCTGAGTCACTGAAGCATACTTTTATGCACATGGACAATGTGGGTTGAAAAAGAGTAGAGGAAATAAATACATATGATCATTAACACCATTTTTAAAAACTAAATCCATTAGTTTAACTAAGTTGTTTAATATCAGATGTGTCTTTGTGCTCTTATTTTTTGGCTTATTCTACCTTATCCTTACTTTTTAAATAATTTTTCAGCATTTAGGTAGTTTTTCTCAGGGGAAACAAGAGAGCATTCCCCTAGAATTCCAATGGGATTACTATCTCCTGTCTTGGCAAATGCATGGCAAATGTAGGAGCTTTGAACAATGCTGTGTTGCAGTCTTGTGTTTAATAAACAAATCAGCAGCAGACATTGTATTTTCACAGTCATATATTTCCTCTGAATTTGAGAAAGAAGGAAAAAGAAAAGCAAATGGAGGGTTCATTTATATATTTATATTTTGTGCCAGGCACTGTTGTAGGATTGCTTATATATTACATCATCTGATGTCATAACCACACTGAGGCATAGGTATTACTGCCACTTCATGATGTGAAAACTGAAGACCAGCAAGATCAAGCATTTATTCCAAGTTTTCCCAGCTATTGACAGCTAAGATTCAAGTGTCGATGTCTAACTCCTAATTCAATGCCCTTTTTATTTTTCCATTCGCTACCACCTAATAGTGAAAATCATGAAGCTCACCTTAAATTTTAACATAAATAATTCATTTTTATGTGATTAAAATAATAACTTTAAATTAGCTTAAATTCACCAATACATGACATTGGTTCCTAACACAGCCTTCCCTAATGACTTTTATGGCATATGGTAAGTGGATATTAATTTGTGCAGTGAGGGATTTCCTTTTCATCTCAACTCTGACTTTTCCTTGTTCGAGCACTCAAAGAGCTCATTTATTTCTCATTGAGCTCTCTGCATATTCCTGTTTAGACCTTTATAACCCTTCTTAAAAGCAAATTTCTTGGCTTATTTCTGTTAAACTCCCACAGCTAGTACATAAAACATGTGGAAACTGGAATGGTAAATCCTGCTATATTATTGGCACTTGATTTTAAGAATTTTGTCAAGGTTGCCATTGTAAGTAATGACTTACAAGTCAGTATTTTTATGAAAGTATGCTTTGATTATTTTTATGGACTTTTTACCATTTTTTTGGTTTAACCACACTGAAGAATTCTCTTCTCTGCTGCACCCAGGAAGGCAGATGCTCATGTTTCTGGATTTGGGTTCCTAGCTGTAAGATGGGAGTGGAGTTTTTATTATGAAATATGTCCTACATTCTTGTAACAGCAATGTCCCAGGTCATTGTAATTCATGTAGAAACATCAATAAAAAGTAAGTTCACAATAATGCCACCAAAAGAATTGTTAAAATTAGACAATATTTATATTATTCTCATATTTCCATGTATTAATTTTCTGGTTGTGATATAATTATAATGATTCACATTACTGGATGAGTAAATAAAAATCCAAATAGGAACTTTTTAGATGAGTTCCACTTGCAAATGGATTTTATAGAAGGACCTGAAATGTTCTTTAACCCTTTATGGTACACAGAAGCTATGCTATTAGACAGAAAGTTAAAAGAATAAATTAAAAGCTTCAAACTGATGGTAATTTTTTCCTGAATATTTTTACTACAAATAATGCTTACATATTGACTTAGAATTGCATTTACTATTGTTTACAGCAATTATAAGCCTGAGTTCAATAACTAATCTTTGCAGATTTGCAATTATTCTTCATCAACTCTTATTATTAAAGAAAACTAACCTAATAGTTGAGTCCTTTAATTATCACTTACTGGGGTGAGTTTTTCATTCTGACTTTCTAATATGTATGGGAAACAATATTATTTCTGATATGAACAATATTATTTTTAGTATGTATGGGAAACAATATTATTTCTACATATGACACTTGAGTCAATTACTTCAACGTTGCCTCATGTTTACATTTTAAAGTAAAAATGATCACAAAACTTTCCATAGTTATAATTTAGACAAGATTAAAAATTATAGTAAATTATATTTATTACTTCTACTTGAGCTAGCCAGATGAATGGCATATGCTATCACTCATATTGTATTGATCAACTTAGAACTTTAAGAATATGCATGCACATAAACATGTGTCCATACACCAAAAAATAAAATTTCAGAACACAAAATAGAAATGAAAGTTATAATTGTTACAATGATATTAACTAATTTAAAATAAATTTGCTGGATATGATAGTCATCATTTTGTTTTTCTTTCAATTGGTTATCAAATACTGAAAATTAAACTGACTTAAATTTTTAATGACCAAAGTTACACATTTTGAATATGATTAGATGCAATGCAGCAGAATGAAATGTTTCAGTGGTAAATATTTCAAAAATTAAATTCTGTCTTGGCTTATTAAAGCTATACAGTTAAAGGATCTGGAAATAGGTTATAAAAGAAGTTTTTAAGCTCCACGAAACTTTAAAACTGCAAGCATAATCTTTCAGGAAACACTATGAATGGGGTCCCTGTTGGTGGATTTAGTGTCTCACTCCTTGCCTTATATATGCATTGAATTAAGGGAACAGTAGCAGGATTATTTTTCAGAGTTGATACTCTTCATATGTATATTTTGTCCTTTTTGTTGCTGTTTTAAACAGAAGAATATACTACTCTATTGTACTCTAATTTAATGTCTTATTTCTCTAATAACTATGCTGTTCAATTTAGAGATAGCTTTTCTTTATTATGGGGAATACTCTTAATTATAAAGTGGTTGTGTGAAACTCATATCTAAGATTTTAATGCAATAGATTCTTCTCATAGATATACAGAATCGCTGTCTGCCTTGAGATTTCAACAACCTTGCTGTTTAGCCATGCTGTGATTTAGAATCAACCTCTCTACTTTAGAGACTTCATAAGTAAAGAAAACCAAATCACATGCACACATACACACAGTAATGTTTTATTCCTCAGAATATCTCATTTCTGGACTATTTTTACAGGAAATTCTCATTTCTCTATTTAATATGTTATTTCATTTGCTTATCTTTTATTTCTTGATAATATTCTAAAGTATTTAAAATAGGCACTAAAGTATCATTTTAAAAATTCTTCTAGCAAAATAGCTATGGTCCAGATTTTTTCAATTTCATAATTTTAATTTAACTTAGCTTTTGGAGCATAAAACAGTTTAATTTTGTAAAAAAGGTGAAACAAGACAAAGGAAACATACTCCAGTACTGGAAAGTTCATATATGCTTTTCATATTGTCAGTTAAAGACCAAGGAAAGCACAGCTGATTCTCTCAAATTATACTCCAGCTCCTGGTCGTCTTTGAGCAGTTGCAGCATACTGGTGTTTAAGTCAGAACCACTCTCTTTTTTATACTGTACATTGATGCTTCTCATGCATTTGCATTTGTCTTGATGGCACTAATTTCTGGCTTATAATGAGATAGATTTTAATTTGTAAGTATAAGAAGTACATTACTGTGACTTGAGCTCTTTAAAAAGACTGTATGAGTCCTCTAGTTACTCTTCCACCAAGATATATTGGCAATCCCCAAAATGGCTTTTGAAAAAACTACTATTGAATAAAATATTTATAATTATAAAATTATGAAATATTATACTTAACTTAAAATATTTTGTTTAAGGGAGCAGCAATTCAGTTGTTAAGACACTTCTAGTTCTCGCTGATTGTAATCTGGAATCATGATATGGTTATTTTAAAATGAATTCACGGCAAATTTACTCACAAAAGTCCACTTAGAAAACTGGAAATAATTTAGTTTATATACGGAATTAATTTAGGAAATTTTAAATTAATAAACAAGGATGAATATGAAGGAAAATACATATGAAGGGAAAGTAGATTTTTAAAATCCTTCTCAATAGCTTATTATCTTAGAAGTCACTAAAAAATTATGATGTAGAATTGAGTTGGTATCAGAGCTCTTTTCTAATATTAAATGTTGATTGTTAGTTTTAACACATTCTTAGAGTATTTTAGCTGAAGTTTTATCATCAATAAAGAAGCAAAAATATATAATTCTATTCATAAGTGACACTATTCAGTAGCAAGTGAAATGGATATTTGCTACTTTTCTAGTCAAATAATTAAAATAAATATCACAAATAATTCATTCTTTCTCTTAATTTTTATTTCTTTTGCTATCCTATAGACCAAACTTCAGATATTTGGTTTTTTTATATTGTAAATTAATTGATCTTTATAAATAAAAATGAGAAAAAAATGAGGATGATCATTATTATGTAAATCATTAAATTTAAAATGTACCACCTAAAATCAGTTCAGATGCTACCAGTGGAATATGTATCATCTCACAGAAACACTAATCAGTAAATTAATGCAGGTACCTTGGGTTCTTGGTGCATTGGAATGATTTCCTCCATTTGGAAGAAGGAATGAATACTGTTTCATGACACATTAATTGAAAAGAATGATTCTGGGTTCCTTCTACTTTTTCATGTTTCCCTAGAATATGTCTGTTCTTAGTAGATTCTATAATCTGTCTGGAAGAGAAAGCAGATGAAGAACAGATAATTACAGGTGCATTGAGTATAGCAAAAGAGAAACTTAAGGTGTTAAAAAATTTCCTAATTTGGTCTGAGTTGGACATCAGACACCCTTCATCAAAGAAGTAGCTTTTCAGAAAGAAAAACTGAAAACTACACAGGGCTTAAATGGGTGAAGTTTTTGTGTGAATACGTGCAAAGACGCTGAGTGGGAAAAGAGCAGAGTACTTTCCAAGGAACAGCATTCCTATGTGGATTTTTATTTGCCCTTCTCTATCTGTTTTATCTTCCCTGTATGATTTGCATTATGGAAAACATTTTTAAGTATGTCCTCATATAATCACTGTGGGGTTATACAATATTCTTTTGGCTTTTGATTGATTTTAATTTTTTTTACATTTTTATAGCATTACAAATGTTTTTAGAATCTATTACTCTGTTTTTGAAAAAAAATTCCTTCATTTTACCTTTACCCAGAAATTTATATAAAATAAGTATTATTTTACAATATTACATCTGGAAAATGGAGGTTTGTGAGGTAAAGAACTTACTGTGGTTGCTAAAGTTTGTATAGTTTACAAAGGGTACGCACATGACTGAGATAGAATATAACAATTGCATTTTAGGATTATTTCACAACTAAATAAGGTACATAATAATTCTTCCAATGCAATGTGTTTCCCATCATTGCCAGAAAGGATACAGTGCAGATTAACAGTTTATAAAAGCCTTAGAAAAGACAAAGCTTCCATTTCCTAGAAATAAATGAACTTTTTAATTTAATTTTGCTGAGCAATGTAAGTTTCCAGAATTAAATTAATCAAGACTCCCATCAACTATATCAATACATTCCTTCTTCCTTGATATCCTATATATAAACATAAGCAAGCAAAACAATCTTCACCTCAAACATCAGAAGTAGTCTTCTAAATTATGTACAACTTTTCTCTAAAAACAAGAATATACTTGTTCCAAAGTTAAGGTGGACTAATTAAATTTCTTGGAATGGAAAGTAACAGCCATCCTGAATGACTCAGGAGATTCTATCACAGTTTTAGTGCTTGCAAATGGTACGTTTGTTTAAAATACCCTAGTTTGTCTTCACCTAATGTAAAAGATCTGTCAATTTAGGATATTTATATGTTTGTTAAATATCATCACTTCTGAAGTATGTTGGGTTCAATGTGTACTGTTCTATAGACATCATGGAAAAATCTCAGCAAGAGGGAAGAACATGTCAATTAAGGGACATAGAGATGATTTAAAATTTTTTTCAGGACTGCTAGAAATGAATGATACAGCCTTAATAAAATCCCAAGAGAATAGGAAGGTTATTAGGAATATAAAATACAGGAAAAAGAATTGCTGTGATAACCGAAGGAAAGAGTTGCAACGTTTGGGTATTCCCACCAATGGTTGTTTTGTGGAATCCTTACAACACAGATTGCAGTGTGATTTGGGAGAGGAAAAAGCCTAACATTTCACTGTTTGTTTATTCTAGAGCTGCCTCCTTCCAATGAAAAAAACAATTCTTTGTTTAACAAGTTCCCTTTTACTTCAGAGAAATTCCAAGTGGAATTCATCAGACAAAATAAAATAATGCATTATTCCTCTTTAGAACTTGAAGAAAGAAATCTGTACTTATTCTTTCTCAGATCATGGAAAAAAAGAGCTCCACTTTAAAAGCATATCCAAAGTGTAATTTATTTTACAGTAATATGATTTATATTTTTTCTATTTTACCCAGAGGAGTAGGTAATAATTAAGAGGACTGCTTAATAATTATTATATTTATTTATGCTACCTTGTAGGTGATGTGAGTGATCTAAAAGGGCTTGATTTCCAGGAGGCTGGATAGATAAAGCATGTGAAAAATATAGAAAATGATGAAGTGCTAAAACCAGGTTGAGACTCAGAAGAACTCAAGGAGGGGAAGGATGGATATGCATTTACCTAAACATGGGGTTGTCTTAAGGCTTTAAGGATAAGTAACATTAAGAAAGCGCCAGGGGAAGCAATTAATCTGGGTAAAGATGATGATGAGTTAGACTCTGGTGAATATTAAAGAGAAAGCAATTGTATTGTGCCTCAACAGACCAAAGTTTTTATGATGATAAGTTGAATACAAGGTTGGAAAAATATCTCAACCAAAATTCACAAAAGCAAGGAAAAGTATGAGTTAACAAAAATAAAGAGCCATTGTTGGTTCATGGGGGAAAAAACAACATTTAAAATTGTTTAATAATAGATTTTATGTTTATAAAAATGAAAATATGGGCTGGAGCGGTGGCTCAGCGGTTTTAGCGCTTGCCTGGCAAGCTCAAGGACCTGGGTTCAAACCCCAGCACCACGTACACAACTGAGTATTGGAGCACCTAAGGCCATGTGAAAAACTCAATAAAGTTGTTTCTCTCTTTCTCTGTCTCTCTCACTGTCCCTCTCTCTTAAAAAAAAAAATGAAAATATGCTTAAAATATAAAAATATAGAAGAAATATGTTGCTAAAGTTGGTTTAGGTTTAAATTATATTTAATCATAGTCTAGATTAGACTGATAGTAGTTAGATTACTCTGAGATTAAAATAAGGAATAAGAGAAAAAATCAGAGATGAGCTAGATTTAGAGTAGGAGACTATTCAGTTGTCTGAAGAATACTCTTAACTTTGACAGTATGCTGCCTTTCTGAGCTTACGCTTCATTCATCGACATTACTGGATTCTAAAGTAGAATCTCAAGTTTAATTCGTCTCCTCATGCTACATAGTCTTGTAAATTGGTCATTCTTTTCAGAAATATCAACAGCTTGCTGTATATTTAATGAATGGTTTGTGGATTGTTGCCATGGTTAGAAGAACTCTGGGAAATTTTATAAAATAGATAAACATGGGCAATGAATGTATAGATGAGGCATAAAATAGAGCACCCACCCTTGTCCATCAACAACTTTCTCCTTTAAGATGGAGTTTAAACACCACTTTCTAAAGTAATTACCAAATACTATGGAAATAATTGATTACTTTTCATAAATTTTTTAATTTCACCATATTCATTATTATATCATTTTAGTGGTATTTAGTGCATTGTAGTATTTTTTTCTGACTTTCATATGGTTTCTCATTATTTAAGACCTACTCTGACATAATTCATTTCATGAAGGCATGTATCATTTAGATTACAAGTACTTGCACATGAATATTCACAATAATGATTACTTTTTAAAGGAACTAACAGTAAGAATAATGAATGCTTTTTTGTTTCAAAAGATAACTATTCAAATATCAAAACAATTATATATAGCTGAGGAGAAAACCTTCCTTCCATGTGTGAACACATATGTATGCAAAGTAATTAGTACACTCCATGATAATATATGCTTAATAGATGATAACATTTTGTGTTTTAGTGTGCAATAGTAAATAGTAATGCTCTTAAACAATAAGGAAAGGCTAAGGATGTGCCCAAGATAAGCATCCAGGAAGAGAAGAGCATATAGGTAGGTCTAGATCATCAGTAGGAGGAAACAATCTTGTCTTAATACGAATATGAAGGTTCATTAGAGATTTTCACAGAACTGTGTTCTAAACGACATAGAAAGGCTAAATATTAGTGAAGGAGGAAGGGAAGATGTCTAGGATATGATCACAGTAAATCTTAATAAAGGCACTGAGTTTATTACCCATACAAGTGAGATATGTTCTTACAGATAATATATAATGCTAAATTTTTCCCAAACTATTTTTTTGAAGTTAAAAAATTTTAAGAACCTAATAGTCTGTATTAGTACAATAGTTTGTGAATTCACAATATGCATTAAATGCATGATATACTAATGTTCTCAAAGCTCAGTGCATGAAATATCAACAGCTGTCTCAGAGGAATAGGAGTTGCCTACAATCCAGGTCTTCCCTGCTTAGCTTTTCCCTGGTACATGTGTCACACTGAAACTCAGTATCTTATCTGAGATTTCGTAAAGGAACAGGAAGCTAATGTTTACTGAGGATCCATCATATGTAATATAACTGGATTAGAAACTTCTCATTCTTAATCTCATGTTAATCTTCATAACAAGGTTGTAAGATTTGTGTCATTATCTCCATTTGTGATGAAACTGATGCTTGGACAGGTGATGAAATGTACCCGAGGTCACCCAACTGTGAGTGACAAAACCAGTATTCAATGCCAGGACGCAAGATCTTTCCTCTGCTTTGCGATGCCTGAGCTCATAAAATGACAACTCACTAAAAAATGAAGTCAAATCATTATTTTATTTATATTTTAAAAGACTTTTAAAAGTAAATATATTAAAGGACTACTGGATTGATGCAAAAAATGTACTTTAAGAAAGAAAATATCTGCTTTCTCAGTTTTATGCTCTGAGAGGTCTTTGGATTGTTTTTGCTTATTTTTGTTTTTAACAAGGAATAATACTTTGCAGTATTCAAAAGTATATGAGAATAACAATAGAATGGGTGGATGTGACTATTTACAAAACTAAAAGTGGGCTTTATTAGATTATGCATGATAAAAGGAGTTAGTTGAAGTCTTTCACCTTAAAATATCTAAAGCATTTTATGTGCCAAAGAATGCCTGGTATATTGTAGACAAGCAACGCTTTTTCTGTAGAATGAATGAATATCTTTTGATGTCAGCATCAATTGATGGTTGAGGGTAGATTATCAAATTTTAAATTCTGATTTGAAATATGAAAGCATATCTTGAAACAAACAACAAAACAATGATGCTTTGAGTGTTTCATTTTATATTTATTGAAGATAAAATTAATAAAAATAAATCAAAGGCATTCATAATTATTTTCTAGTGCTCATCGTCATGTGGTAAAGGTATAAAGAACCGCGATGTTCTCTGCATCGACAAATTCCAAAGGAAATTAGAAGAAAAATACTGCAGTCATCTGCAGAAACCTCGAACTCACAAAGTTTGTAGATCTGTCAGATGCCCTTCATGGAAAGCCAATAGATGGAAAGAGGTATGTGATAAATTTTATAATCAGATAATTATGTTTTGCATTTAAAAGAAAATACTAGTTTATTTCTAATAGTTCTGAAAGGGTTTTTTTTCCCTTTAAAATTTGCTTGATTCTGTTATAGAGTTTTCTGCACTATAATCTAAATTAATAATATTATAGTGTTAATGCAGTTGCTAAGTCTATACTTAAATAACAAATTGTTCATTTGATTTGAGACTATAAGTTTTACAAGAAATTGTATCTCTGAATATTAGGGGAATGACTACGGATAATTATCGCAGTAGCCTAGAGCAAGATTTATGTAGCATTATTATTATATACGCAGCATTATTTCCACTCCAAAAGCTTGAATTTGAGCTAAGACTGCATCTTGGAAAAGTGACTGGTAAACTGCAGACAGGAATATAATGGGAGACTGATAACTAGAGAGGTGTGAAAGCTAGATAACCTAGGCTGGGCTAAGGCTAGAGAGAAAGACTCAGCAGAAGTAAAGTTCTCAAGTAAATGAGATCCAGGCTCAGAATTCAGTGTGTAAAAAGATGGGCGGCTGATACCTGCCCTGACTTCCTCAGGGAAGGAACTCAAATCTGAATTGGAGAAGTGGTGCCTCTAATAGTAGTTGCCAAGCAAATACCAGCTTAGTAAATATTGAAGAGGAAACAGAAATGCTAACTAACTTTAGTAATTTCCAGAAGGCTAATTTCCCCGGACTGGGCTTTCAACACCTCTGGCTTCCCCAGGAGTTCCTGCAGTTGTTACCCATTTCTTGAGACTAGTCCTGCAAATGGTAAAACACCCCTGTGTTCCATGCCTGGAATTTCCTTCTAGCAGATGTTGGAGTTATGTCCATTGGGAACAGGGACAGCAAACAGCAGTTAGAGGTTGTAGGGTTCCCTTGGGTCCCAAATCATCACCATAATACAGGACATTCAGCTTTTGAGGGGTACCAAGATTTCATCATTGGTAGTGAATAAAAAGTTCTCAAACTGAGTGAAAAATTTCAAATTTCCTTGTAAAAGAGATAGCCGCTGTCAAGGATCAGTGTGCTGGGAATTGTGGTTAATGTTTGACGGAACCTGCTATTTTTCATTCCACAAAGTGAGACATATTCTTCAGCATTTGCTTCAACATTAAATTTTGGTCAATTAACTATATTATATTTCATGCTTCATAAGAGACTGTCTGTGATTTAAAAAGATCTCCCCCATTAACCTGCTGTATTTAATGTCATTACTATTTATGGAATTGTGTCAGAAACAGGATCCATGCTCTCTCCTTTGCTTTGTTCCCACCATGTGTCTGTTGTTCAATGAGTTGTCTCAATTCTTTTATTGAAGTAGCTTTTGAACCTTCATGGCCACCACCCTGCTCTAGCTCAATGGTGTCTTCCTCTGTTCCCAGGTCTACAATGGCCTCCCTGCACATAATTTGGATATCATCTGCCTTCACATACCGTGAGCTCTAGAAAAACTCAAGTATGATTGTGCCACTTAGTATCTTACTATTGTCCTTAAGGAGAAAGTCTAGAACTTAACGCTTTTCTTCAGAATCACACCAGGACACTATCTTTTTCTCTGTTAGAGACAATGGATAGTTTGTTCATTCAGCACTTAGCTTCATATGTAGCCAATGCTTCTTTGAATACTGGTATTTAATTGCAAAGGAACTCAACATCATCATTTTGTGGAGGGTTACCTTACTTTTTCTAGACCAATGTGGCAGAACAGTGTTAAAGGAGCTTTCGCAGAGGTGAAATGCCATAAGGCACTGAACACAAAAGACTGCGGATGCACCCGGTGCCAATAGGGAACTCCAAATTCTGACTCAGGCAGGAGCCATGGGGCAGGGATGAGGTGAGACTTTGTAATGAAACTGGGAGACTTTTCTGCTTCTCGGCCCCCTGCATTCCTGTGGACCCACAGATGCTTTGCTGCTGTTCAGCTGCCACAGATGCTGTGGTTGATATTCATGGACACTTTCTGTCCCTTGATCCCCAGCCCCACAACCTTAAATCTATCATCAGTGATAGTGGATTGGCCTTGGCTCACTACCAAACATGGAATTGTATAAGATCCACTAAAGCATGTATTTCAAGGATTTCAAAGATACAGATTTGAACATTCATAGACTGTAAAAGACACAGATGCTTTTATACAGAGTCGGCTTTCTTCTCCTGACATTGGTTTTCCTTGTCATAGAGTTTAGCTTTATTCACTCCCACAGTCTCTAAATCTCTGCCAGAGACAAATGACCATTTTTGAAGTCCCTGGCTTTTGATTTATTCTATACAAAGTACCCACATGAAGTTAACAATTGCAGGCTGTCACTGCACCACATGTAATATTGTATTCAACAGAAGTGTAATTTCAGAGGCACTTAAAAGATAATCACTGGTTGCTGCTTTGTCTGATTGTACAAACTGCGAACATTGCTTTAATATAACACTTGCTATAAAATAATTTCATTTTATTACTGTTTTACACAAGGCCTTAGTGAAAAGACTCATTTGGTAAATTGTTGACCACAGACGGGTTCAAATGAGTTTTGAAGAAATGATTTTTATTTGGTATTTGATATCCTTTTTCTTTAATGCCAAAAATCTTAGCAATGCATTTTAGTGACTATTGCTGAACAGTAACAAACACTGTTAGAGAAGGCCATTTGTCTTCTCTGTCCAGATATAAATCTTTGGAGGCAAGTTAAATACTTAAATTGTTAAAAACAAACAAACAAAAACTCTGTGCACACACACTTTCTGGAAGCAAGGCAGTATTTTTATCATATATGTATCTGAGAATAATAACCTCCTTTTTAAGCGCAAGGCAAGTAAGATGCTAGAGTCCTCACTGTATTGGGCCTCATCTACCAAGTTAAGCATCAACCAAGTTGAGAGCTCCTATGTTTAGTGGGAAAAAATTGTCCTGAATTCTCAGTTTCCCTTGATCAGGGTGAACTGCTGGTCCATTTAGAAAAATATGAGAATCTCATTCAACCCTATTCAGTCCTTAGCCAGATGAAATCAGCCACTTGCCTAGTTCCCTTTCTCTGAGACCCAAATTTTCTCTTTCACAACTGAAGATCAGAGCTGGGACCAAAGATAACAATAAGTTTCCAAACCCCATTAATCTACCCAGTGCCTCCAAATTGAAGACCCTAATTAAAAAAAAATAAAACTATAAGCTAAATTCTAGATTTTAATTGATATTTGTATTTAATTCCATATTTTGTATGTTTCCAAATACATAAATGCATCTCTTTCTGCACTTTCAAATATGTGTGTGTGTGTGTGTGTGTGTGTGCATTTTCCAGAATTAAATGATTACATAGTATTATTTGGCTTCTGAGAGGAATAAGAGTAAGGCACATTATTGGTTAAATAATAAATCTTGATTTTTTTTTTTTTTAAGTTTCTAAAGGCACTGAGGAAGGGATCAGAATCTCTTCGTCTCTATTCTCAGGGTATGGTTTCCACTAAAGCAGGCAGGCTGGGTGCAGGTACAGAAAGGACGCATTCCCTTCTCTGGGCTGGGTGAACAATGCTTCTCAGTCTCCCCTGTTTTTTGCATTTCAATGCTTCTTGTGGATCCTCTACCTTTCTCATCTTTCTTCACGTTAAGATGGTCTTTGAGTGACTGAGATGACTAACACTTGATTTGAGGTACATGTCAATGAATAATTTTACCTAAGTAAGAAAAGTAGTGGTGAGGAGAGAAAAGGGGAAGGGAGCACCCAGGCAAAGTCACTTCCTGGCACTCTGTTCTTTACAACTGCATACTTTAAGTATTATTGCTTTCATTATGCAGATGAAAACATAACTAACATGTGCAGTTCACAGTCCGGGAAATGCTGGGGGTGGGGGCAGGAATTTGTACACGAGTCTATTTGAGCTTTTCCCATTGAATTTACTACCAGAATTATTTCATTATTATCATACATGAGCTCATCCTTGTATTTACTCAGTAATATACTGCCCCCTCTGGCCATGAAGGGCACGATGGCAGTGATTGCAGGCTGTTGCTGCAGTATATAGTATTCAGCAGAAATGTACTTTCTATGCTGTTCTGAATTCATCGCAAGCTTATTTGTGTAAAAATGGTATTGCATAAATAAAAGATATATATGGATTTTACAGAGCACAGGAAAATAGCTGAGGGTTTCATTGATCACATATGTTAAATATAATGTTATGGCTTCAATCACTAGAAGCATATTAAGCTACATTAACAGAAGAATAAAGTTCACAATTTGGGGCTGTAATATATTCTGGTCAAATATTTGGACCTGTGCCTACTCCAGGATCCATACTTTATGAAAAGTCATTGCAACTTTTCAAATTCCCAGAAAAGAACAACCAAATGGCAGCAACAGTGATTTCTCAATTCTGTTTTCATTGTCTTCTTCTGTAAGCAGCAAAAGTCTTGATTATTAGCTGTTTAAACAACTAATGTTTATTTTTACACAAGAAAAAGTACAGCCAGTTTTAATTTTGATTCAGCAGTTTTACAATATCTAGGAGTTGGATTGGCATTTCTGTAATTCCATTTGTCAGCTGTTAATGGTCGTAATGAGGCTGCCACAGATCCAGTCCTTGCACCTTTATACTTTCATACAAGGAAGCAGGCATATTTTTCTCAAATTAATAGAAGTAATAGAAGAGAATGTATTCTTGATAGTGGGTAAAGTTGAAAGACCATTTGAGGTCAACTTAAGGGAGAATTTGCTAATGTTGGAAAGATCCAAAAATGGGATGATTACTTTGATGACATAGTGAATGGATCAAGAATGAAGCTGTATAAGCCTGGGTAGCTTTGATGACCTCCCATTCACCATCACTGTAAAAGGGGTTTCAGAGTTAAGGAAAAATTAGGATTAGATGTTCCTAGAGTTTCTTCTAACTTAAAATGGCCAAGTATTGCTATGTTATTGGTTCCCATGACATAAACCATGTGGCAAAAAACTAATGGAATCAAATCCTTATCCATAATGAGAATTACAACTAACTCATCATGAGAAGACTTCACTATTGACATTTTAAATAATCATTTATTAAATGGCAAAGTAAGTCAGCATATGGAACCATTTTTTGCAGTGAATATTCCAATATTTTTCTTTTTTCTACAAAGCTACAGAACCTATGGCTTTGTTAAAATTCACCTTTTTTATTTCTACCATTTAGTCTTTAAAATGCTAGTCTATGCATTACTGTATTTATGTATAAATAGGATACTTGACCGGTTTTTCCTATGAAAGTTGAGTTATGCAGGGGACTGGAGAGGTTGCTCAGTGGTAGAGTGCTTGCCTGGCATGTGTTGAGGACCTGGGTTCAAACCAGTACCACATACACAGCTAAGTTCAGAAAAACAAAATCTAGATGAAACAATAAATAAGATTGACTCTTTCTTTCTCTCTTTAAAAATTTGAGTTATGCAGAGTATTGGTGAATTAACACTTTCCAATCAATTACTCATGTTATACTTGCATCTGTGGTCTCACAAAGCCTTCACACACATTGGCTGGGATATTTTAAAACACAAATTTTCATATGCCTATAAATATGTAGTTTTACTAAACTGTTAAAATAAGGATGTGTGTATGAAGTATAATGTACTTGGGAGGCCATCCTGATAAGCCACTTAACAGGGATACCATGTCTGTGACCATCAGAGGAACTGGCTTTGGGCAAAGGTAATGGATTCTGCTATGAAAATATTTAGCTTGAGTAGCCTTTTATATATGTTAGTGTAATATGCCAAGGCTTAAAGAACTATCAGAGAAAGTGGAGTCAGGTAAGGACCCTGCCAGGGAGCCATGTAGAAGTAGGAGGAAAGCACCTAGAACCAGAAAGTATTTCAATCCCAGAAGCAAGAAGAATTCAGTGGAAGTGGTCAGTTATGCCAAATGTATTGGTGAGGTTGACCAAGAAGAGATTTGAAAGCAACTGTTGGATTTGGCAGTTAGGGCTGCTGATGACACCAAGCTGAGGAATAAAATTTTGAAGTAATAATTCTCTGCTATTCAAATCTAAAGCCATAATCAATATTAATTGTTGTTCAAATAATGAACAACAAGAGTTGCTTTCTTTTTCAAAGCAGTAGTCCTTTTTTTCTCCTTTTGGGGCAGAGGGCCATGTTAAAATCTAGTAATTACACCTGGTCCCAGTGGATTTTTCTGAACTTGTGCTACAATCAAAGGACCAATAAAGCAGTGTGGTTTATTGAATAATAGGAATTTATGTGCATCCAATAGAACTTTTTGATAAGCTATGTTTTGTGAACTAGTTTTTGTCCAGGAATTTCTTTTAAGGTTTGGAGGCAGGATGTTTTCTAAATACAATTTGTTTTTCTGAAATTATCTCTGAAAAGTTTGCAGGAGCCATACTTTATAGCTTAAACATTTTAATAAGAGGTTCAGATAAGCTAAACGGCACCCAAATGTTTTATTCTACCTACTACTGTTCCGGAAGCACAGCACATATCAAGTTATTGTCTCCACACAAAGAGCTGTATGTGTTCTGTGAAAACACTCAGTGAGTTGGCAAAATTCAATAGCTTAAGCATAACACGAAGGTATGCATGAATTATGCAGATAAGTAAAAATACATACAAATTCCCTTTGAAGTCAGTAATTGCTGCTTCTACATGTAAGATAGAAACACTAGATTTTACACTGTCTTTGTAGTGAAAATGCTGTTACAGTTTGTAAGAGGAATTTGAGTCTACTAGGTAAACTAAATTCTTAGATTTTGTAGGATTTAAACTTTTTTCTCTTTTCGTAAAATTATATTTTGCATGTATGTCTTACTGTTGTTAAAACAAATTTAAAAAGGAAATTAGTTACTCTGGAACTTCTGCAGAAATAGAGAGCTTGACAAACGACCTGATTTTTTTTTAGTATAGTATCACTGTTGGGAATACTGATGGAGCACCACACAGTATTACCTGATTACCTCAAATCCCTTTTGGGATAATAGGGACTATATACCACTAGACTCACAAATTAAATAAATATTCTTAGACAGACTCTTAAAGGATGGCATCACAACTCTTGGCTGTGGTCAAGTCCTGATGTCTTCCATCACTTGGTTTTGGAAAACCTCATGTCCTACAGCTGGAAGTTTGCCAAGTCTTGCCCATTCCCAGGAGGCAGCAAATGAGAACTCAACAGAAGAGACAGCACTTCTAATGTGCTTCACCAATGTTGTGATTCACATGTTTGTGTCTCCTCAAAATCTGTGGGTTGAAGTCCTGTCCCCCAGGGTGACAGTGTTAAGAGGTGGCGAGGCTGGGGCTGATTAGGTCATGAGGGTGGAGCTCTGATAATTAGTATTAGCTCGCTTATGAAAGAGACCTCAGAGAGTTAGCTTGTCTCTTCTGTCACCAGGGCATAGGCCAGAGGCTTTTAGATTCCATGCTACATGGATTTGGTTGCTTCCCTGCATCAGAAATAAAAGGAAAAAGAAGAAATGGATATAATAACAGTTGGGCGAAACTGGGAAGACAGCTATGTGGCTTTGCTATCCTATAGAAATGTTACATTTTTAGAAACCAAAAGTCAGGAGCTATACATATGTAGATTGTTTCAGTTTATATTAGTCAAGGCATATTGTGTTAGTCAGCTTTTTGTTGCTGTGACAAAATACCTGAGATAATCAATTTGGAGGAAGACTGATTTTTGACTCAAAGTTTCAGAGTTTTGGTCTGTGGTCACCTGGCTGTGTTGTTTCTGGGTCTGTGGTGATGCAGAACTCATGGTGGAAGGGCTTGGTGAAGCAAAGCCGTTCACCTCATAGCATCTGAAAAGCAGAGAAAGGCTAGGAACAAGATATGGTCCCCTGAGGCATGCCCCCAAATGGCCACTCCCTTTAACTACAGTTTCCTACAGTTTCCACCAACTCCCAATAGTCCATTCCGCTATGAATCCATCAATGGATTAATCCACAAATGAGGTCAGAGCCCTCATGATCCATCACTTCCCTAAAGTCTACATCTGAACAAGCCTTCAAAACAGGAGCCTGAGAAGCCAAATAATACTTATGCAATCATTTAATTCTGAAAAATGCACAATCATCTAGACGAGTCAAGAGACTTGAGTATGGGTGATATAGGGGTGATTCTGGATTAGGATCAAGGGCATATCATTGTTACTACATATACATTTATGATTATCCAACAACACAACTCCTCCATAAAATTTAAAAAAAAAAAGAGAGACCCTGTCTCAAAAAGGAGGGGTGGGTATTTGGCTCAGTGGTTAAGCGCTCCTGGGTTCAATCCTTGGTACCAACCACCACAAAAAAAAAAGATGAACTGTAAAGGCCTATCTGATGAGATTGCAGACAGTAATCAGGAACATGATATTGGAAAATGGAGGAAAAGTCATCCTTGTTACATAATAATAAAGAATCTGGTTGCTAGTTTCAGGAAATTGTGTTCATGTTGTGGTGTTTTGTGGAAGGTAAAACTTGTAGATAATAAAATTGGATATCTGTCTAAGAAAATTGCTAATCAAAGCTTTGAAGTTACAGCTTGATTTCTACTAACTGCTTATAGTAAAATTCCCCACAACAGAGAAATGACAAAACTGGAATGTTAATTAAAGGGAAGGAGAAATTAAAATATTCTCAGTCGATCCTATTTGAAAAAAATGAGGAAGATTATTCTGAAAGAAAATGCAGGGTGTGGCCAAGTTAAATAATGAGATTAGCTGATAATCTAATGATAATTAGATTAATTGGAGCATCCATTTCAATCAATGCTATGAGCTATTTATCAAGGCAATGTGGAGGTCATACAACTATCTAAACAGAAACCATGGCCCTTTGTCCAGGATAATTGAAGAATGATCTACAAAGGTGATTCAGAGATTATCAAGGATTGCCCCTCCCCTTGTAGATCCCAGTGCGAGGGCATAGAAGAAGAACAGGGTTGGTGCCAGCTCATGGACTCTGGGCCCTACACATTGGTGAAGCACTCTGCTGCCTCCAGAGGGCCCAGGTGTGTGTAGGCTGCAGCAGCTGCTCCTCCAGAGTGCTCAGGTGGTAAGCTTTGGCAGTAGATACATGGTGCCATCTCCTGGGTCTACAGGAGATCCATGACCCATAAGAATATGATTACTCCACATAGCTTTGAAATAACAGAGCTGCCTAGAGCTTGAGGGCAGGGCATTGGCCCAAACCTTCACAGGATGTCCAGAAGTCAAGACACTAAGCCAAAGATTATTATGGAGACTTAATATTGAATATTATTTGTCCTGTTTGATTTTGTAATTGCTCAAGACCTATTACTCCCCTCTTTTTTAAAAATCTCTGTCATGTCTGATTTAGATGATATTTAGATGATACTCTGGACTTTAGACTTTTGAGTTGATACTGGAATAAGTTTAAACTTTTGGGACTGTGGGGATGAAATGGCTGCTTATATTTTTGTATGTGAGAAGGACATAAATTTGGCGGGATCAGGAACAGAATGCCATGATCTGAATGTTCTTGTTCTGCTAACATTCATGTTGAAATCCTAACCTCAACATGAGGTAGGGACTGGGAGGTGATTAGGTCATGAGGGCAAAGCTCTCTCATGGTTGCGAGATGTCAATGTCACGTTAGGACACAGTGACAGTGCCCTTCCTGTCCCAGACTGCAGGCCCTAACCAGACACTGAATCTGTTGGCAGCTTGATCTTGGAATTTCCAGCCTCTAGAATTCTAAAAAATAAATGTGTATCATTTATAAATCACTCAGTTTATACTATTTTGCTATAGCTACCTGAATGGACTACGAAAGCCACTCACCAGATGCAGCTCTCAGGCAGGGAGACTGAACTTCTCTGAGTCTTAGTGTCTTCAGCCATGATACCTCCTGTAGAAAACTCTTGACAAAAATAAATACAGAAGTGTTTTATAAAATTTTATGTATAACACAAAATTTTCATTATACAGATTTTAAAAAGTGAGGCCTGGAGCAGTGAAGAAAGGTTGTCTAAATTTATAAATTACACAATGGCTTCCCCAACTCCTATACATTGAAATATAATCAGGAGTCAACAAATTAGCAAATGTTTGGATCCTTTAATAGGTACAAACTGAAATATAATAGATAAAAAGGTGAATATAACAATCTTGGAAGCTATTATTTAGTGGAAGATAACGTGTATAGTGTAAGAATTTAAGTGTCACTTGAAGTCAATGTGGTAGAATATTATTTGTAGTATTTTTAAAGACTCAAAAACATTTAAGTCAAAAAAGAGTGTCATCAATTGGGATGAAGTCTATTATAACATAATTCATGTGTCAAAGTTTCTGAAACACTTGAGGTAATTTATACAAAAAGAGTATATATATATATGTATATATGTATGTATATATATTATATATATATTTATATATGTATACATACATACATATATATTTATATACGTATATTTATATACGTATATAAATATATATGTATGTGTATTTATATATATTTACACAAATACATTCCAACACATATAATTTCTCTAATACATGATATAATATCAGGCTATGCTTAAAGGAAATAAGAAAATATGCAATGGCTCAATTTGCTACTTTTATATAATTTAATATTTTTTAGCTACATTGTTCAGACCATCTGGGCTTCTTTGCAGTGCTCTGTGACCTGTGGCTCTGGACTTCAGCAAAGAGACGTCTACTGCAGACTGAGAGGTGTTGGTCGGGTGACGGAAGAAATGTGTGATCGGTCCACCCGGCCTTATTTTCAGAGGCAGTGCTGGCGTCTGGACTGTGTGCAGTACCAGTGGATAGCAGGACCATGGCTGGATGTGAGTGTTGATGAGTAAGCTTCCGATGATTCTGTATATGAGTGTGCTATTCATTTGCCATTGCATTTCTAGTGTTCAACATCATGTGAGAAAGAAGAGACACACCGGCTTGTGAAGTGCATTGATTCACAGAACATGCAAGTGAATGAAAGTTTCTGTGACCCTTCAACCAGACCTCTTTCAATCAGGAAGTGCAGGAATCCTCCCTGCAAGTATGTGGTACTAACAGGAGACCCATCCCAGGTAAGGCGAAACGGGGAATTGAGAACTTTTGTTCTTGCACTCAATAGCAAGTGTCAAATTTGAAAATGGGGAAGGAAAATGGGATGCATTAGCTCAATTTAAAAATGATCACATAATCATCAGCTATTCTACTACATAGTTTTTAAGTTTTATTATTGTTATTATTGTTGTTTGTACTACTATAAATTCTGTCTTTTCATTTCTGATAAATCTATTAAATTTTCCTTCATTCCTAGAGTTTTTAGTTGCTGTTTGTTGTCATTGTTTGTTTAGTGACTTTCCTGAACTAATGTAAAGTCTACATATTTTTGTCATATGTGGTCCCTGAAGTCTTTGCTCACTTAGTTTAGTTGTCAAATAGTAATTGGGCAGTGATTTCTCTAAATACACAGATGTAATAGTATTCCAGCCTTTGCAAAGGACACGAGTGTGTGTTTGTGTGTGTGTGTGTGTGTGTGTGTGTGTGTGTGTACTTTCAACGCTCAGCCAGGCAGTTGACAATGTTTTCTTAACCTTAACTTTCTGCTTGTGCAGAGTCTTGAGGTCAGCCGAGGTAAAGCATAGGCCCTCCCCAGCATTTCCTGAGCCTGTGGACAGTTCTGAGCACATGCATAAGTCTATGCACATCCATGGCCTTCTAGATTCCCACTGACACATCAGAGTTTTGCAAAGTCCCATTGGATATCTGATTCCCTAGCTTGTCCTTTTAAGTTTTTTGGCTAGCTTATTGTTGCCCCAACTTTTAGCCACCAACTTTGGAAGTTGCACAATGGCTTCAAATGTGTTCTATAAATGCCCCCAAGATTTTAGCATTGTGTGATTCAGGTCAAACAAAGACAACTTTGCAAATGGTGTCCTTCATAAAGCCGCTAAACAGTTCAAAGTGTCACAATTCTTTGGGAATATGACTCTGAAGAATGTCTAAGCCTGTTCTATACCCTCCAATATCTGTCACACTGGTGGTTTTCAACATCATTGCAGTGCTATTGATTTTCTCTTCTTTTAAATTGGTAAATTATAATTATACATACTAGTGGGCTTCATTGGGATATATTCATACCTGCATATAGCATAATTTGGCCCAATTAATTTCCCTATACCTCTTCATTCCCTTCCTTCTTCTCTCCCCCCAGTCCTCACCTCTGCTCTGTGGGTATCTTTTCCATTTTCTTGAGGTTTCCTTCCTGCCCCACACCTGTCTTTCCAGCTTCTGCGTATAAAAGAAAACACACAACCCTTAACTTTTTGCATTTGGCTTATTTCAATTAGCATGATATTCTCAATTCCATCCAATTTTCTGCAAATAACATAATTTTGTTCTTCTTTATGGCTGAGTAAAACTGCATTGTGTATACATACCACATTTTCTTCATCCATTCATCTGTTGACGGACACCTAGTCTGGTTCCATAACTTAGCCATTGTGAATTGTGCTGCTATAAACATGGGTGTGCATGCATCACTATGGTATGATGACTAGTTCTTTTGGGTAAATACTGAGGAGTATGTGGTGTGTTGAATGATGGGTCCATGCCTGGTCTTTTGTGGAACTCTCATACTGAATTCCATAGTGGTTATACTAACTTACAGTCCCTGCAACTCTTCCTTTCCACCCATATTCTCACTAGCATTTATTACTTGTTTTATTGATGATTGTCATTCTAACTAGAGTGAGATGAAATCTCAGCATCGTTTTAGTTTGCATTTCCCTGATTGATAAATATTTTGAACAGCTTTTCCAATTTTTGTTGGCCTTTTCAATTTCTTTTGAGAATGTCTGTTTATTTCATTTGCCATTTATTAATTGGGTTATTTATTTTTTGATGTTTTTAAGTTCTTTACATATTCTGGATGTTAATCCTCTGTCAAAAGAGTAACTGGCAAAGATTTTCAAGGCTACCATGGAGCTAAAAGTGAGAATGAGAATAAGGCAAGTTAAAACACCAGAAAGCCCATTCTTCTTACTAAACCACCACATTTCTTGAATAAATACTTCCTGGTGCCAGAAACTTCAGCCAGTTTCCAAAGTTCTCATTTCTGCCTGTTTCCTCGTTGGTTTCATGGAAGAGAGAAATTTTAGATGTCCTTACTCTGCCTTTCTCACTGATGTTACCCTCTGGATATATTTTGAGTAATGAATTTCCTCTTTTTTGGTACCAGGGATTGAACCCAGAGGTGTGTAATCAGTGAGCAACATCCCCAACCCCCCCCCCCGCTTTTTGAAATTTTAATTTTGAGACAGGGTCTTGCTAAACTGTGTAAGGCCTTGCTAGATTGCTGAGGCTGGCTTTGAACTTGAAATCTTCCTGCTTCAGCCTCCTGAGCCTACCAAGCCTCCTGAGCCAATTAATAATCTCTATTCTCCGTTATGAGTTTTTTAAGCCACTTTGCATGCTAGCTAATTTTTTAATATGTGTCAGACCCTATGAGTTTGTCCTTCTTGGTTACCATATATATTTGGTTCCTATACGTACATTTTGAGCTTTATTATATAGGACACAGTAGTTGGGAAGCAGTTGAATCCTCTTTTACATTGCTTTTAAGATTTGTTAAGTGAGACAGTGCATTGCTTAATCTATGGTTAATTATCCCTCTACTGTGGCAAGACCTTTTTGAGCAGTCCGTTTGCCCCATGTGTATTAGGTTTTTCCAATCTGGTTGGAGGAAATTGGTCCTTTATGAGCATCCAACACAGTAACTTCTAAGCCTTTCGGTCACTTTATTTCCTGGCCTCTGTTAGTGTCCTCATGTGTACATATGCATTTCTCATAACTCTGCTATCTTGCTCTCCTGGTGCTAGGAACAGGTAACTCTTTCAAAGCTGTGGATGGCTTCCCTTCTCCCAGGGGTCTCTATCCTCTATCACTTTATCTTGAGTGTAATAAAAACCATTGTTTAAAATATTTTATCCAAGTGTTTTGGTTGTTTTGGGTTAGAAGGTAAATGTATTCCTTGGTACTTTATTTTTGTTAGAAACAGAAGTCTGTTCGCCTACTTTGGGCTTGTAGCTTTAGTCTATGTGTAAATCACCTATGTTAATCCAATGGTATTAGATGTCACATTGCATGGATTAAGATAACTGTGTGGTAACCTACATACATATAATTATTAATAAGCTAAGGTTAATAAATGCCCTTTATTTCAAGCGAGAATTCCCAATGTTTCATTTCTCCAAAGCTGTGCTTTCTGGGAGATAGTTTCACCCAATTAAGACATGCTTAAGTAGTATTATGGAAAAAAATTAATACAAAAAATAAAAACATCCCAAGCTCTACAAATATAAAATCTAGCCTTGATGTGGGTTTTTTCCTATTTATTGGTACAACTCTGGGAAAGTTGCCCAAATGTCTTGGAACTTTTGTTTACTCATCTGTGAATGAGATGTTCAAATAGGATTGTGGAGCTTTGCTGCAAGATACAGTTATTTTGTTGGGAAGCAGTTGAATCCTCTTTTGCATTACTTTGAAGATTTGTTAAGTGAGACCAGGGCATTGCTTAACCTAGAGTCAATAAACTCAGCACAGTATATTAAGCAGCTGACAAATACAAAGGTTTGTTTAAATTTCAGTACATCTTCTTATGTACTTGTAATCATGTATTTTTCAGTGTGCAGGTAACTGTGGATTTAGTTACCAAGAAAGGATTACATATTGCATTGGGATCCAGTCTACTAAAAAATATAAGCTCCATGAACTTTGGCCTATAGCCTACAGAGAATGCCCCGTGCCTCCTTCTTCTCAGGTTTATAAATGCAATATCAGAAGCTGTTTGCATGTGGCCACTTGGAAAATTGGAAAATGGAGCAAGGTTAGTATGCAATGCTGAATTAAAAACCTTTTCAATAAGACTTTCTAAGAGTGGAATGCCTGATAATCTGCATGTCTAATCAGATCTGTGGAGTTGTTTCATCTTCCTGTGTCTAAAACCACTTTATCGGTTATCTCTCTCTCTGTTTTTTATCTCTTCTATGTTTACTATAAATGCTTTTAAGTCAGAGACCATACCAATACTGATTTATTCCTCAGAGAACTCCTGTACAATGGATTACACTTTGAGTAAGTGCTTAAAACATATTTGTTGATTAAGTGAGGAAGTAAATAAATCTAAAATGAGTAACAACTATTACTTGCACTATATTCTCTTCCCAATGCAATTGATGGAAAGCAAATAAACAATTCCTTGCAAACCATATAACTTATGAAAAACCTGTCAGTAGTCTTCATAACCTCATTGGTTAATGCTTATTAAGTAGTTACAATGTACTATTGATATAAATGCACATCATAAATGAAGCGAGTAACTGCAGATAATAGACTTGGGCTCAGGACCAAGAACTTCTTCCATCTGTGACTGTTCAGCCTTCACTGTACTTTTGTATCTTCAGGAGCTCTAGTCATTACTGACCCTCCATTTGTTTCAAAAGAACCTACTATGAGAGGAGGAAGCATGGGTTTACTGGACTTCATTAGTATTTGTTACATATTTTACTGTGAATTTTCCTCTGGTCACAGTGTTCAGTGACTTGTGGAACTGGGGTAATGGAGAGAAGAGTAGAATGCATGACTGAGAACGGCTGGTCCAGCGACTTGTGTTTGAAGCATTTAAAACCAGATGCTCAAAAGAAATGCTATGTCCATGACTGTAAGTACATAAATGTAAAAAATCAGCCTAGTTTCTAAGTGTTCAAAAGAAGTTTTGGTAAAAATGTGAACATAAATATATGTAGTAGTCACATATCCCACAATACAAATTGTCAGGTCTTCAGAGTGTAACGTTTGTATGATTCAGTTCATGCTGTGTTTGTAATTGGTTCAGTGTTGATAAGATGTGTTAACTTGTCTTCGAAGGCAAATCATTTACCACCTGCAAAGAAATCCAAGTTAAAAGCAACATTACCAAGGATGGTGACTATTACCTTAACATTAAGGGAAGAATCATAAAGGTATTGTGAAAAGAGTTCCTAGTTGATTTTAACAATGACCATTACCTTTCCATAAAGTTTTCTAGATGTTTGCATTTTTCTTTTAGGTTCACTGTGCAGGCATGCACTTGGAGAACCCCAAAGAATATTTAGCACTGGTCAAAGGGGAAGAAGACAACTTTTCTGAAGTGTATGGCTTTAGGTATGAGCTATGTTCTGTTATCTGTGTCTTTTTATGACTCTTAGAAGTTCTAGACTTAATATGACACTTGAACAGATCACATATGGGACAAATAATTCAAGAGCAGGCGGACATAGACCTTTGCCATTTGTTGTCCATGCATGTTCAATAATAAAGATGTGAACATCAACCTGTACTCATTTAGAGATTGACTTAAATGTGAGTGAGTGATGGGACATAGGAAATGGACTAGTTTAAGCCTGGTGTGTGTCCATAAAAATCAAATTAATGCCAGTAACAAACACTGAGAATTGTTTTTCTACAAATTTGCCTTGAATTTCCCATTGAGCATTTTGTATATTAACCTTGAATGGTTTTTTTCTTTGACGTTTAACTTGTTGAAATTTTGATATTGAAGAGCAGCAGTGTGTTTTTATTTTCCCACTTCCAAAGGTTACCTTTCATCTACATTAGGGTCTGATAATTGTATCTAATGCTAGAAATATTCCAATGTTGTTGCAGACTACAAAATCCATATGAATGCCCTTTTAATGGAAGTAGGAGGCAAGATTGTGCATGTAAAAATGACTACCTAGCTGCTGGATACACGGTCTTCAGCAAAATAAGAATTGATCTTACTTCCATGCAAATTAAAAGTAAGTCCTGAATCTCTATTTTTAAGACAAAATTTCTCCATTTTCTAATGCAAGTCTGACAATACACTGATATATATGATGATCAGGGTGTAGAAAAGGATCTAGTATGGTACAATGGTTGCTTAATTTTTAAAATGTTATTAGCTAAATGCAGTTTCTGCAATGAGCATGCATCATTGGGACCCTTCATCAAAATGTAACAGTTGTGACAGTTATAAGATATGCCCTTCCAAGGCAAAATCCTCTACCTTAAAATAACAAACTATAATAATGGTAAGGAAATTAATTTCTTCAACATTCACACGAAAGCTTTTCTCAGAGTTTAAAGTAATAATGAACATTAAGTACAAATTATAATCAATCATTTTCCCACACATTATCTTATTTTATCTTTAAACAATCCTGTATTAGTTAGGGCAGCTCTTATATCACACTGATAGAAGTGATGGAATTAAGATACACATATGAAAGTTAAGTGACTTGCCCATTGAGTGTGAAATAGAGTCCTACTTACAGATCCCAAGCTACCAATCATACTGCCTTAATTTATAATAATACCTTGCAATTAATTTATTATACAGTCAAGTCAAAACATATTTCTGGAACCTAAATACACTGGACATAATGCAGACTGCTTTCCTGAAATGGACATACCTGCGCAAAGAGGCAGAGTTCATTTCAAAAGAAGAGACCTGTCTCAATCCTCATTGAATCAACCGTTTCTAGCCCAGTGGGTAAACCAGAGAAAGGAAATTTTAAAAAATATTTTGTTGAAGCAGTGTTTGCATGAATTCATACTAAGTTACAGTCATATGAGGATGAACTCAATGGCTACCATTTACCAAAAATCCAACATTTACGGCAGTGTGTGTTTTAGTCCATTTTTAAATGTAATGACATATTTTCTATTTTATAAAGAAAAGAAACTTGTTTTGGATTGTAGTTGTATAGGCTGAAAGTCTAAATGGCATGACGCAAGCTCTGGCAATGTCCCTGCCCTTGGTTGCCTCACAACATAGTGGCAATGTGTGTGTCTCTGTAGGATCTCTTTCTACCTCCTTATATAGGCACCGGGATTCAGTCAGAAGGGCTCCACCCTACTGACCTAAATCTAATCTCATGGCTACCCAAAGTCCCACCACCCAACACCATAACTGAATTAAGTTTCTACTCTCTTGATATAATTAACAAAACTTTGAGGATTCAATTTCTGCCCAAGTTAGGGAGGAAAAACCGTATTTAAATAATAGCAGTTCTAGACTGTTGGGTATTAATTCTTTGTTTCAATTTACCAGTTATGTGATCTTGAGCATCTTTTTAAGCCTGAATTCCATCATCTGTAAAATAAAAAGTTACACATCATTTTTCTCTTTTCTATCCTTTTTCTTTCTTTCTTTCTTCTTCATTTTTTGATGAGGTCTAAGAGATGATACTTACATGTAGTCAGTGTCTTGCATGTAGTAAATGCTCTGTAAATATTGGTTATTACTTCATAATGCACATTGTATAAGGTAATTAGCATTGCTAAGTATATAATCAGCATTTAGTTGTTTTTCATTAATTTATCAGAGCTGCCAAATTTCCAGCCATCAGAGTGGGTCCTGGTATATAATGTCAATTACATACACTTTTTTAAAAATTTATTTTTATTAGTGCATTATAGTTTTATATAATGTTGGGATTAGCTGTCACATATTCCTAGATGCACACAATTCAACAATACAATTTGTTCAATATCCCACCCCTACATCCCTCTACCTCCCTCCTCCCATCTCCTAATCCCTTGCCTTTCTTCTGACTCTTATATTATTCCTAAAAAAACCAAATACAGTGACATAATTCTTATAACTATGAAGAACATTTTTATATATATGGCTATAGTATATACAGTGACATTTATAACTGCTTGGAATGCACCTTGCTTTATCTCAGTTCCAACATTTCCCCTTCTCCTCCCTTCTTATCATCCCTTCTTATTCTTCAAAATATTTGACAATGGGATTAAACATTTACATTTTTGTCCAGGTATGCAGCATAGCTTGTTCAAATATCTTATGAAGTATATTGCAACTGTATCTCATAAATATTAACATTTTACATTTTTGTTCTATGGATCTAATACATGAGTTTGTCTACTTCACTCCCAAGCCTGGGTTTAGGTCCAGCCTCCACAAATGAGGGATACAATTTGGCCCTTGACTCTGTGTTTGACTAACTTTGCTCAGCATGATTTCTTCCAATGCCATCCATTTACCTTCAATAGACGCAATATTATTGTTTCTAATAGCTGAGTAGAACTCCATTGTATATATATACTAGAGCTTTTAGATCCATTCATCCAGTGAGGGGCATCTGGGTTGGTTCCATAATTTAGCTATAATTACATACACTTTTAACTTCTCTCTTGTCCCTCCTCAAACTTCCTCAAATGTGGCTAAAACCAAGTCTTGATTAAATTAAAACTTTCACCAATTTTTTGCCTGCACCATGAAACTGAATTTGGTAGATACTACATTATGATCATCAATACAATGCATCATCAGTTCTTCCTCTCTGCTGGGTCATTTACATGCTGCAAAGAGAAAAATGCTCTTGCTTATTCCATTAGAATGAAGAACAAATACTTGTGACCCTCGTCTCCTCCAGCCACAGTCCAGTTTCTGTGTATTTCCCTATAGCAAACTCCTTAAAAGTGTCTTTACAAACCCTCTCCCATTCTCTTACCCCATCCAATCCTGAACTCACTCAAATCAGTTTCTCATTCATATCACTCCCAGGAAATAGTTTTCATCAAGGTTATCAGCAGCCTCCATCCCTCTAAATCCAATGGTAGATTCTTGGTTTTCATCTTACATGATTCAGCAGCAGCATCTGGTTTCCAGGACACCACATTCATGGCTTTGTGCCTTTCCTGGCCACTCTTTCTCTTGTGTTTCTCACTATGTCTTAATTTGGCTAGTTACTTTTAGTTGTCCGTAACATTGAATTTTGGAATGTTTTAAGACCCATCCATCCCCCTTGAAAATCTCATTCCACTTGTAGATTGCAAATGCTGTCTATTAAATGATAGTCCCAAATGCATATTTCCAGTTTGGACTGCTATCCTGAATGCTAAAATCCAACTGTCTGCTCAGTATATCCATATGAATGTCAGTAGGCATGTCAAATGCAAATGAGCTTCCACTACTTTCTGCCTACCCTCTAACTTCTACCCAAATTTTAACCATTGCTGAAAATGGCAACTATAATCTTCTTCTGCCCTAAAACCTAATAATATTTTAACATTCCCCCTTCTTCTACTACCACATAAATCCATTATTAAATTATGCCCAGTGAATCATTCACATGCATACCACAATGGACTGAATTGCACCTCTACACAATTCATATGTTAAAACTCTAACCATGAATGTGACAGTATTTAGAGGTGGAACTTTAGGATATAATTGGGTTTAAATGAAGAATGAAGAAGGGGCCCTCCTAATAGGATGAGCACCCTTAAGGAAAAGGAAGAGTTACCAGAGTTTTCTTTGTATCATGGGAAAACACAGAAGTAAGAGATCCATCTGCAAGTCTAAAAAGAAAAAAAAAAAGCCTCTCACCAGAATCTAACCCTGTTGGCTGGGACCCCAATCTTGGATTTCCAACATTAAGAAGTGTGAAAAATAAATTTCTGTTGGGTAAGTTATCCAGTCTGTGGAATTTTTTATGTCCACCTGTGCTCAAGTCCATATTACTTCTGACCTTGATTTTCTTCTCAACGGATTAGCCAGCGTGATCCTGTGAAACTTAAATTGTGTCTCGACTTGTAAATTATCTCTTCTGATATTTTTAACAACCATAAATTCTGTTCAAAGCTATCCAAACATTTCTCATCTAACAGGGTGAAATCAAGGATTCTTTCACTACCCAACAAATCTCAACATGATCTCTCCACTTCCATTACCTCTCTGCTTCCCACCCCTTCCCTAGCTCCTCATGTTCTCGACTTCAGACCCACTGACTCTTTGCAGTCCCTTGATTGCTAGGCAGGTGCTTGTCTTAAGACCTTTGCACTTCCTGTTCCATCTGCCTGGAACATTTATCCCCTCATTATGTACATAGTTTACTCCATCAGTTCTGGGGGTCTCTGCTGGGATTCATCTTCTCAGTAAGCCCATTAAGGATCACTAGGTCACCCTTACACTCTCTTTCTGCCCAATATTCTCTGCTGTATTATTTTTAACCATAGCAATTGTCATCTCTAACATACTATAAAATTTACTTTATTACTTTTCTCTCTCTGATAGGACTCAGTTTCCATTAGCCTCTGTTCCATCCCCTGTTGTGTTCAGAGTATTTATAATAGTACCCTATATAAAATAAGTTACAAGCAACTATTTGTTTTCTCAAGAAGCTTCTAAGGACAGTTATTGTGAAGATAAAAATTCAAGTTAACCAAAGTGGGAAAAGGAGTTTTACAGGGAGGGAAGAGTATGAACCAAAGCATGGAGTGGAAAGCACTTGGCAACTTCAGAGACTGAAATGCCATCCAGTTTCGTATGAGCATAAATTGAGTGGAGGATGAGGAATGACAGTTTATTAGGAAGGTTCCACGGAGCAGATCATGAAGCACAATGTACACTAAAAGACAGTGGTTCCCCCTTATCTGTGGTTTCAGTTACCTGTGGTCAACTAAGATCTGAATTTAGTGGGGAAATCCCAGAAATAAACAATTATTAAGCTTTAATTGCATGCCATTCTAAGTAGTTTAGCAAAATCTCATGCTGTCCCACCTCATCCTACAAAGAACATGAGTTATTTCTTTGTCCGGCACACCCATACTGTATATGCTACCTGCTTGCCAATCCCTTGGCAGAGTCTCATTTTATCAGATCAACTGTGGTGGTATTGCAGTGCTTGTGTTCAAGAAACCCTTATTTTATTTTATCACAATATATTGATACTTTTGTCTTATTTTATTATTATTATTGCTAATCCTTTACTTGCTTCTTGATTTGTAAATTAAACTATCATAGGGGTGTGTGCATGAAAAAGTAAAGCATGAATAGGGTTAAATATCATCTCAGTTTTAGGCATCTGAGGAATGTCTTGGAACAGATTCCCCATGGATAGTGGTGGATTATTTTCTGCAATTGTTTTATCTTGGACGTCACAGAAGCCATTGGAGTAAAAGTATAAGCAGAAGGAGGAGCAGGCTTGCTTAGAGGAAAACAAATTATATCCATGAAAATAATTAGGAATCTAATGTAATGATTCAGGTAGAATGTAATGAGGGCCTAAATTATGGACATGGGCCAAGATATAGAGCAGTTTGAGAAATATTAAAGGGGTTGATCCTACAGAACATTTTGACAGAAGGGATGAGGGAATTAGTGACATAGACTATTCAGAAGGATTTCTAGAATAATCAGGAGTATATTTGTATGATTCAATGAGATGGGAATAAAGGAGGGGGAGTAAACATGGAGAGAAAGAGATAATGCACTTAGCTCTGTCATGTTGCTAGAGAGAGGTGTTGGACCATCCAAGTAGTCGTCCAATAGGAGTGTGATAGATGTTCTAGAACTCATTAGTCAAATGAACTGGATACATACTCAGGAGTCATTATCATGTGACTGATGCTGTTGGCTGGTCATTGTGCTTTGGGAGGAGATAGCAGAAGATGCTTTGAAAATTGTGTCTGTTCTCTACCCAGTCCCACTCATAATTGCCTTGAACAAGTAGTGATGTGCAGGTAAATGTTTAATGTCCAGATAGCCAGAAAAAAGTTGGATCATAAGTGGCGGTTCTTACAGTATGTGTACTCCCACACAACCACTTATAAGCTACCAATATGAGCTTATTATATGTAGAGTTGGGAAGAGATGCACACAATTGGCTATTTCTGTTTGGTATTATCTTGCTTCAGCATACCACAAAGTCCTCCTTGTTGGGAACGTGAGGTTCAGCTGGCTTGTAATTGGTGTTAAACAACTCTAAGGGGTTCAGCTGGCTTGTAATTAGCAAATTACCTGACCTCAGGACTAAGCTGTTTGGCCACTTATTTGTTACAATTGAAGAAAGGTGTTTGTATTGTATCCTATTGGCTATTGTAATGGATAAATAGAGTAGCAGCTAGTCAGGTAGTAGAAGTAGCCAAAAGAATGCAAGCAGCAAAAGAAGGAAGCGGCCCAAGGAGAAAGCAGCCAGAGAAGAAGCAACCTGCCCTGTCCTGAAGCAGAAGCAGAAGCACGGAAGCAGCAGCAGCAGCAGCAGCAGCAGCAGCAGCAGCAGCAGCAGCAGCAGAGACAGCGGAGAGATCAGCAGCGGTAGAAGATGCAGGCAGTAAGAGCCTCAGCTGCAGAAACAGTGACTCTGGTATGGCAGTAGAAACAAGGACTATGAATGTGAATAGCCTTGAGTCTAAATGTAATGCCTTAAGGGCCTTGACTCTGAGAGGGAGTTCGGGGGAAGAGGAGAAGAGAAGAGGAACTCAATAAAGAAACTTGCTGCTCTGTGTGTCTCTCAACTGCGTGTTTCGTGTTTTCTCTGCGGTAAAAAGGCAGAGGGGACGCGACAAGTGGTGCCGAAACCCGGGACAGAAGATCGATTGGCGAGAGTATACACTGAAATCAGCAACGATCAGTTAAGTGTGCACCCATTTCTGTCTAGAGACAGGGAAGTTCCGTGAGGACGAGAAGGTAAAGTAAAAGGAAGTTCCGTGAGGACGAGAAGGTAAAGTTCCATAAGGACGAGAAAAGAAAGCTCCGTGAGGACGAGAAGGTAAAGTTCCATAAGGACGAGAAAAGAAAGCTCCGTGAGGACGAGAGAACTAAAGGGGAAGAAGAAACAGGACAATAAAGAGAAGCTTGCCACTCTGCGTCTCCGGGTCGTTCTTGCTGGTCGAGACCGACAAGTGGAGCCAAAGCCCGGGAACACTTGGCAGGAGTACGCAGAAGTTAGGCAACGATAGGGTAAGTGTGCACCTATTTCTGTCTAAGGACAGGGAGGTTCCGTAAGGACGAGAGAACTAAAGATTCCCAAATGGGGAACGAGATAGCTAGGATCAGAATGGAAATTTAAGATTGCTTTGATTTGGCTTTTCACTAAAAGAAGGCAAGATTGATGGGACTTAAAACTCTAACAAGTGTAATCCTGTGTTGTGTGCAAAAGGTATAAAAAGTTTGAAGTGATTGAGAATATTTTGTAAAGACTGCACCAGAATACAAAAATTAAAAGGGTCAAGGCATTGTGGACTTAAAAATATATAGGGGAAAATTGTTGGGGGTTTGGTTTTTACCCCATTTCAGAGTCATCTTGTTACTGTTTGTAAGGGACATTTTGGTGGACTTTGGGTCTAACAAATGGACATTTTGGTGGACATTGGGTCTATGTGTGTTTATAACCTGCCTGGACTAAGTTTTGGCTACCTAAACAATCTGGCTAAGTCCTGGGGAAGAGTGGCCAGTGTCATTATTATGTGCTTTGTGATTGGTCTTGCGGTAAAAAGGCATGGAGGGGATCAAGCTTATGCTGCCCTCAGAGTTGATGACCATAAGTCAGCTATGCAAGCTCAAGGGGCTGGTAGTCAGTGATGAGAAAATCCTTTCAAACCCCTTATCAACCTATGACAGGAAGGGTGCCTTAAGCTGCACCTCATTCCAATGACGGGTAAGAAAGGGGAGGTGTGAATGGAAAAACCTAAGGCAGACACAGTCACCTGTTTGTTATCCTCCTCTTAGAAAAAAATAATAATAATAAAGGAGATGTTGGGAACATGAGGTTCAGCTGGCTTGTAATTGGTGGTAAACAACTCTAAGGGGTTCAGCTGGCTTGTAATTAGCAAATTACCTGACCGCAGGACTAAGCTATTTGGCCACTCATTTGTTACAATTGAAGAAAGGTGTTTGTATTGTATCCTATTGGCTATTGTAATGGATAAATAGAGTAGCAGCTAGTCAGGTAG